>JZKD02S1675213.1:394529-409642 GCA_000966675.3 Picea glauca
CTTGTATTAATGACAAGTATAAGCTATACAGAGACAAGTGTTAGCAACCTATACCGCTACAAGAGGGAACAGGTGGCTACTTGATGTTCAGATATTGACACATCCTTCTGAGTTCCATCTTTGTTGGAACTAAAATGTTTACACAAAAATTACAGTTTGTCTGCGAAAATAAAAATATGCAAACCAAGTTCTGCAACCTTATGCTTAGGCTAGCTATAGACAGAGTTGCCATGACTGAAACTACATAAACATAATAAGAAAAAAATGCTATTTCATCGTGGTACGATAGACCAACGACTCAGCAACTAAAGTAGACAAAAAATTGAAACCTGGAAACTTCAATCCATCGCTGGGCCTGGTTGTCCATGTAGGGTGTAGACCAGGGTGAACCGTTGACTGCAAGTCGAGCATTTGGCGCGCGCAAGAGCATCCGTGAGCGCATCGAACAGGATATACATCTGTTGGCTAAGGACGCTTTGTGAGTGCACCTGGTCATCCTACTTCTGCCTGATCTCGAAGAGGAGTCGAAGGTGCTCCTCCACGAGACGGTTGGAGAAATGTTGTGGTTGTTCTTCCTCCTCCTTCCCAGCTGCGTTGTCAACCTCTGTGGTGATATCTTTGGTCGTTCCTACTTTTTTCTCCAACTGCCAGCTTGGAGGAATCTCCTCCTCTACCTTGCAGCTTCCATCTCCATAGTCGAGATCAACTTGCTTGACGATGCGAGGGGCCAAGAGGTTGGTATCCAGAGTGGGGCGCACACCCAAGGGTGGTGCCTCCTCTTTTACGTCGCTTGGTCTATGAAGTGGTGGAGGAGACAAGGGGTAGTTAGCAGTGGAGGAGGTCGCCTCCAATTTTACTAGACATGCTCCATGGAACTGGAGAGGAGCCGACTGCGTCCTCTAGGAAGAGTGTCGTGGACTGGCGAAGTGAGCGATGAGCGCTCTTTGGGAGGGGGTAAGCATGTTACCACAAGAGAGGGTGTTGATGTTGTGGGCACCCCTCTTGGGCTTTCCGCGCTCTCGGGGCATGCTGGGGGGAAATGAGGGTGGAGGAAGGAGGAAATGGAGGCTAGGGAGAAATGGAGGCTAGGGAGAGATGCAGGGAGTGAAGGAGGGAAACAAAGAAGCTGGGAGGGGAAATGGAGCGGAGGAAGTCAGGGAGGATGCCTAGGGTGCATGGAAAGAGGTTGCAGAGAAAAATAACTCGAGAATTTTCGTGAGCGTCGAGGAGCTTAGCAGGGAGAGTGCACCAGTAAGGGAATGGAATGGAATGAGGCTCCCGATAAAAGGCCTGATTGCACCTCTTTTCACCATTGAAACCTGAAATGACCACCGCTTCCGCCATTGAAGCCTGAGAAGACCATTGCGTCCTCCTGGTACACCCTGCCTGGCTGGTTTGCTCACCCAAATGCCCAGTCAGGCGCACTACCATAACTCCTATCATGGTGTAAGCCATGTGTAGGGGTTGGCGGTCGGGGTTAATAACTCCCTCGGATGCCCATTACCAATTGTCCTCGTTCTCTCTCCAGGTGGCACCCCATCCGGGTTCAAGTAATATAGTATTACAAGTATTTAGTGTTTTATAATTATTTTAATTTTTTTGTTTTGAATTACATAAAATTATTATATTAAAACACTTCTAAAAGGCAGCAGCTTTGTTGCTAATTTCACTTGTTATAATATATAGTTGCTAGGAATATAGGTTGCAAGCGAATAATAGGAAGAATAATCAATTTGTAGGTGTGGTCTAGTAACAAAATTGCAATTTTGCTCTTATTTTTTAATCCTTCAAGATATTGTATATGTTCACTTAGTGGTTCAGTCGCAGCCTTTTATATATCAATGAATATGTTGTATGTTCTCGTCAAAAATAAAGCAAAAAACACTTAGTAGTGGTTATTTCTCCATACCTCTATCAATGGTTAAAAAAGTATGGATAAAACCATAGATGATACGGTGGGTTTACCTATTTCAAAGTATTATAAGTGTACATTATGAGGGAAAGGACATTGCAATCTTTTCACCGCATATCAATATCACTATTAATGTTGCATTGTGATGGTAGAACAAAATATACATGGTGAATAAGGCTATCAAAGTCATTTTCTAGGAGACACCGCCCTACCCCACGAATGCTTCATGTGGCAATGACTAATGTGTATTGAATTAGTTAAATGGTGCCTTGGGCTTGATGGAAGAAATGTATGAATTGAGGTTGACATTGTTAAAACATTTTCTAATTAAAAGTGCCTTAGAAAATGGATAAAATCAAATTGAAACCCTAAAAAAGACGATCAATAGACCAAAACTAAAACAAACATGTTTTTGTTTGAAAATTTTATCAAAAAAAAATAGAAAATGGAAGTAATGAGGATTGAGATGAAATAAGACAACAAAGAATCTCTCGTGGCTAGGGTTTACCCAAGTTGTTGTCGCCGCTCTCCATGACTTCATTAGAGAAGATATGCAGCCAGACTCTTCAAAATTCAAGCCCAAGCCAATATTATTGTTGTGGCTAAGTTATGGCAATGGGAGACAATCTTCTTGCAACAATCAAGGCCTTTAAAGTATTGGTTTGCAATCTGAAGTTGGCCAATGGAGCTTGCCTAGTGCCCAATAAATTTGTCAAAAGGATGGTCATCGTCCCTCACTTAGATTTGTCAATTCCAACTCCGAGGAAAAAATCCCTTATCCTCCATGAACAAGCCCTAGTGGGAAAGTTCATGGGCCTATGGTCCAATCCAAGATCCATAGAATTGTGGGTAGCAGAACAATGGGCTCCCAAACTCTAAGGACAGGTAATTGCATTTTCTTCAAGAAGAGGTTTTTTCATTTTTATATTTCACAAGGAAGATCAAGACTTGATCTTCCACTTAGGACCCTATTTCATGGGATCCAAAGGTTTGTTTTTAACCCGATGGTCTCTTGATTTCAACCCAAAACAAGAGATTGCAATGACCCTTGTGTGGGTTAGACTACCCCATCTTTTGCTTATGTTCTAGGATGATATTGCTCTCAAAGAGATAGGGGACACGTTGGGCCATTTTATTGATAAAGATGAACTAAAACGCAATTTGTACTCATGTGCAAGAATGTGTGGAAGTGGACTTGGAAAAAGGCCTCCCAAAGGAAATACAATTAATATGGGTGGTTGGAGACATTTACAAGCCCTGGATTATGAGCAGATTCCATTCAAATGCAATTTTTGTCACTAAGCATGGACACTTCACCAAGAATTGTCCAAAGACCCATGAAAACAAGTCTTCCCAAAAGCAAAATATGAATTCCACTRGTAATCAGGGACAAAATACTTTCAAGCCAATCTCAAACAAGAGAAAAAAAAAAGTAGCATCCCAAGGCGATGTAACATTCAAAGGTAAATMAAAAAAATCCATCCATTGTGAACAATAATAGATATGAGGTTCTCAAAKTTTCAGAGGAAGTAGGCAAGGATGGAGCAATAGTTGTGAACCCAACTACAATCTAATTGAAGCCTAAAGATGGAGCAATAGTTGTGAACCCAACTACAATCTAATTGAAGCCTAAAGATGGAGCAATAGCATATAAGGTCCCAACAAAAACATCAAATATAAWAACAAAGGGAACAAAAGTAGATCCAGTACCAGATATACTTCAAGAACACAAAGGGACTCCAATGGAAACAAGTAAGGAAACTCTTGTGGAACRAACTCCTTTGGATMCATTAGAGGAAGCACATGAAGAGGAATCAGCAAAGAAATCAAAAGAAGCAAAAGARGAAGCAAAGGAGACATAAGAGGAGGATGCAAAGGAACAAGACCTCCTACTAAGCTCTAAGTGCAACAAGCACGTTCATCTGAGACTTTTGAATCTTTATCTTTCACCAATGCCATGAGGAAAGGATCTTATCCCTCTCCTATCACAAGGGGAAGGAAATCAATGTGGTAACAAAGAGAAATGGAAGCAAAGTCAAATATTTTCTTGGGTCATCAGTCAACCCTAGAATACTTGCTTAAAGGGGAGAGAACTTGCTCAAATAATTAATTAGGTAATGCAAATATGTATTGATTATAGGCTAGTTCTATAGGATCTATCCATGTAGGCCTCTTTGTTATACTTCTGAAATAGATATAGTGTGGGCTTTAGGCGGTCCTTTGTTATGCTTCTGAAATAGATAGAGTAGTTTGGGCTTTAGGCAGTCCTTTGTTATGCTTCTGAAATAGATAGAGTAGTTTGGGATTTAGGCAGTTATTTTGAATTTTGGACATTTTTTAAAACTTCAGCTTTCAAAAAACCTTTTTACGATTGTACTGCTATGTTGTCTAGTGTTGCCGCAACAATTTCTTAATAGAATTATTAACCATTTGTGTTTAACAAAAAAATGACGAAAAATAGCCAAACCATTCTTAAGCATACTACATGCCCAAGGCATTTGAGTAAAAACTACTTGCAAAATTTTTCTTTTGAACCCATTGATGGAAGCGCACTATTAAAAATATAATAAGATAATTTTAGGACGATATTGAGAAAAAGTTTAATTGTTTTTAATTGGCATGACCCCTGTTAGGCCGTGGGTGCATTGCTTCCATGCAATCAAAAGCAACAAAAACAAATCCATAATTCATCTTATCATCGAAATTTTGCAAAACCAAACACAATATTTGATGGCATTTTCATAAACCCTCACCAAAAAATTGGACTATAAAATGGTTACAAATGTAAACTAAGATCCATCAATAGCGAAACCCATGAGATGGGAGATTGGAAAATACATGAAATATTTATGAATTAAGTCACGGAAAAAAGGTAAATTGAAAGTCGTCGGAAAATGGAGTGTTGGGATTGGAAAGGAGGAAACATGCATATGAGATAGAGCGACGAGGTGAAGAAAGGTTGCTAGTGAAGACATGGGCAGTCCAAATGTCAATTGACGACATTGGCAATGCATGTAAAAGACCAAGTGGATGATTAAATTGGTGAAGTGCACAATTGCAGAGGGTATGGAAAGTAGTGGGAAGCTTGGTTGGATCAAAATAATACCTACACCTTATTTCAAATCTAGAACAAACAATCACCTCTAATATATATTTAAGGGCATAAGGACAATTGAATGGTGCATGGTAGTGCTTGGAACCTCTACTAGGAGTATTTTTTTATTGTTAGCGTGTTTGTGACCTTCGGGACTAGCATGTGGCTGAGAAACCGCAACCCAGGGGCATCTAAGATGTCAAAATCACCCGGGGGTCGCACCTGGCTTGGACCACAACGACCCTTAGTATGGTTGGATTTTTAAGTCTCCTCCCAGTAGCAGTGGTTTCGAACCTAAGTCGCCATGCAAAACAAGACCCATCAAAACCGGTCGTGCTAACGGGATTTGACTCTACTAGGAGTATTTTAATCAAATCTTCTTTCCCGATTGTGTAACATTAAGTTGGATTGCCCTGCAGAAACATGGTACCTATACCATTTTTATTTTTCTCTATTTGAAACAACTTGTGAGCTTTGCAAAAAAGAGGAGTTCAATTGCTTCCAGCATTTTGTATAGGCTGATTTGATGGCATTTTCACAAAATCTCAGCAAAAAATTGGACTATAAAATGGTTACAAATGAAAACTAAGGTCGTTTAATGGAGAAACCCAAACCCATGAGATGGGAATTGAAAAAAATTAGGTCATGGAAAAAAGCTAATTTGAAAGTCATTGGAAAATGGAGTGTTTGGGATTGGAAAGTTGGAAACATGCATATGAAATAAAGAGATGAGATGAAGAAAGGTTGCCATTGAAGACATGGGCAATACAAGTGTCAATTGAAGACATGGGAAATGAATGTAAAATGCTAAGTAAATGATTAAATTGGTGAAGTGCACAATTGCAGAGGGTATGGAAAGCAGTGGGAAGCTAGGGTGGATCAAAATAATACCTGCACCTTATTTCAAATCTAGAGCAAACAGTCACCTCTAATATATATTTCAAGGGCATAAGGACCATTGAATGGTGCACGGTAGTGCTTGGAATCTCCACTAGGAGGCTTATTGAAACAACAAGGAAGAAAACGAAGTCCTAAAGAGTTCCAATGGCTTGGGCCGATGTTCTTTGTTGTCGTTCACTTCCCAAAGACTGGGGCGTAGTCTGCAGTCATTGCAGCCTCAATACTCCATATGCCTTTCTAGGAAGTTTCGACCAATTTCTTTGGAGTGGTCTTTCCAGGGCTGCTAGTGAATTTACTGGTTAATCTTGGCGGGTGTGGTCGTCACCATTTATTAGATATCTAGCAAGTAAAGGATAGATTGCAAAAATTACACCCAATTTTGTAAAAAACAAAAAATTATGATTATTACATAAGTTTTCGTTTAATTTTATGCCTAAAACATAGATCCTAGAATGTTTTTGCCTATATATTTTGTTGTTCTTAAGAATAACCAGTGCCCATGTTCATTATAAAGGAGAAAACGAACAGAACAATTGGCTATGACACATATTTTATATGAATAATTGGCTTACCTGATCTTCATATGCAGATGAACGAGACCAGATGAACTAAACCAGACAAGCACAAATGAGGGCCAAGCTTCACATCGAGAGCACTTCAAGGATATTTGACCACTTCTATCGGGTGATATTCTGTGTTATAGTAACAGTCAAGCATCCCTCTTTATGTAAGCAGATCAGCTTACAGAACTGACTTGATCCAGCATGTGTGCGGTCCTCACCCAGTTGCCAGTGTGTCAACCAATGGAAATTGTTGACAAATTGGAATGAAATAAATGCACACTCCTTTCCATTAAATACGTGGACATCTTACAACGGTAGGGATAAAGAACATTTCCACTACATTGAACGCATGACAAGGGAGATACAGGACGTTCTCCATAACTACCCGAAGCAAAGGGTCAGCCTATTAGCTGTATTCCTCCACCTGTTTGGTTATGCTGGCATCGTGAACCTTAACCATTCCGTCATCGTTTTAATAACTTTCTTGCATTTGATGATCGGTTGTTATTGCTGCAAGTGAACAGGACGGTGAGTTAATGAAAACGGTAAAAAAAAATTATGTATTAACGGTTGTGTTCTCTTACTGGTTTGTATTGTATTGGGTGTTGTTTGATTGGATGCAGGGGGTTTACTATGGCAGGTGAAGCTCAGCCTTTGTTCTATGAATCCCAGGGAATGAGCCMCCGGCAGACAAGAGGCCAAGAGTTATGGCACCCGAACGGAGATCAATGGCTAGGCGCAGCTGAAATTATCCTCACCGTCAATGGTTGCATAGACGGCAAGCACTGCTCTACGCCAGCCCAGTTTGACGGTTCCCTCTGTCCGATGGATCCCGTTATTCAAGACGAGAAATAGTTGAACAACACATGGAGCCGGAGCACAGTATCGCCAGGAAATATCCGGAGGGTCCATCTCTTGCTTGTCGAAGAGGAAGTCCATCACGCACATCCAATCCATGCAGTGACCATTCTGAAAGCGGATGAAAACAGGTCGTGGTTTCTAATGCATTAAGGACAACTTTGAAGAGGAACCGCCTCCAAAAATGCCTTCAGCGTAATGAAACAAAATGACAACACGTCTTACCAAACCACACTACAACATAACAAATTAAACAGATAATCCTCTTAGGTTTGATTGCCCTTCTTGGCCTTGCTGGAAGTTAAATTATTAAGTAAATAAATATATCACCTGGCCACAAAAACACCAACAGAAGTACCTTTACATCATTCTTGTAAAGAGTTTGCAATCATGGACTCACCTAGTCATCAACCAGTTTTGGGTCACAAGCTTCTTAACACAAGGCACCATTTCACATTATTTTGTAAGAATGTTCCAAGATAGCGCCATTTTGACAGTAGATCAAGTTTCTAGTAACTTTATGCCACCGAAGTTTAGTTTGTTCTGGTAAATGCTTATTTTTAAGAGCATATGAGAATTCATTAGAATTTGATGATTGGCAAAATACAATGAAGGTGACAACTGATAATCACTGAATTTTCCTGAAAAAGTATGATTGTTTAGCAGTAACAAGACTATGTTGTAAATCTGAGTTGTCGATGAGAAAGAAACAGATGAACTTTTTATTTAGGATAATCTTACTACAGCAAAAGTTAATAAGAATGGCCGTGATTTTTAACCAAACTTTTTACAAGTTTAGTCATGATGCACTGTAGTCAACACACATATCCTTTCTTCCATAGAAATATATGTAGACCACCAATGGAAAAAATCCAAACAAAGGTCAATATGTCAATTTCATTGAAAATCCTAGTCAAGGTCAATATGTCATTACAAGAATGTCTCGCTTTCTATGAAGTTTAAAGCCCATTGATATATCCAGTTCAAAACATGACTTTACTGCAGCATTGCCGACGTTATCCATGAATGACTTGCATAGAGACTATGCAGTCAAAAACTACACAATATTGACTGTAGATGATAAAGACACTATACTCTTGTTCAATTAAAATTTAAATGTTCTTTGTGAAATCTGACTTTCTTCTCTGGTCAGTGTTAAAAAATTCAGCTGTCATGTTTGAATTCCAAAAATCAAAACAATGGATAAATTTGGGCAAATAATAACAAAAATATTGGTCCTCTTCTTTTAGAGAGCGGAATTCATTAGTTGAACACAATGTTATATCATATGGGATCGTTAACATTTTCTAAATGACCACTGAATATCAATATAACAGGACAAAATCAAGGCTACCTGGCATAATAATGTAAGGGCACATGTATCATTTGAAATTGTCTCTCAACGCATTCATAGTAGGCATTTAATCTAGAGTGCCAGGGCTTCAAAAGTGAGCAAATTGGTGTGAATTATGAATCAGAATCTGATGTCTCTTCTTCATTAGATGTCAAATGCAACTCTTGAGGATAATGCCTGTTGCAGTTGGCTTCAAGAGGTGGCAACCCTTCATCACTAGAGTATTCTTCATACTGTTCTTTCTCAGAATGTAAATCAAGTTTGTGCACATTTGCATCACTCCCAGCTGTAGCAGTCACTGCAGACCTTTTATCAACATTGAATCCTTGAGGCCTATACACAAACGTTCAAAATTCCATAGCTTGTTACTGAACACCCTCTGCAGATTCAAATTTTCAAAGCACTGTGGCTATTTATATTCATATTATGAATGATTTAACAAACCCATATAAAAGAATTGGCATATATATATTGATGCCCATGTAGACAGTATCACTTCTTGAAATGCATTAAAGCACACTTTTGCATTCTAAAAATTATTTGTATGTACAATACTAAGTGTCGAAATAAAAAAAGGGACACGGTCTATCTTATTTTACTTCTCTATATTAAAAGATTAAATTTAGCAGGATTTTGGGCGTAAACTCCATAAACAATTTGCCAAGAGAAGATAGCAAATTTCATATGCATTGATGAGATTCATAAAGGTTAGAATTAGAGAATACATGGGAAATTTAACTCTAAAAACAAATCCATACCAGTTTGTTATTATTATATAGTTCAGTGATGAGCCCCTACAAGGGCCCACCCTTGGCTAACATTCACATTTATTTTAGTAGAGATTTAACTTGAAGCACAAATCTATACCAGTTTGTTATTATGATCTAGTTCTCTGCTGAGTACAAGGGCCATCGTGGGCTAATATTCTCACTTATTTCTTAGCATTCATTGAGTTTTGAGCTTTATTATGATAATTAATCAGAGTTCTCACCATACTTGTATTTAGGCTTGACCAGTTTAACCCATTAGTTATTCAGAATTTTTCATAGTTGTATATTCTCACCTACACTTTTCCTGAAAAAGTGTAGGTGGAACTAGCCAAGTGGTTAAGCTGGGTTATAATTGAGCTGTAGTTAAGATTAATTGGAAGTGCATCAGCCCAAAAAATTGTGACGAAATAACATGCCTTTCGAACATTTTGTACTGTTTAACCGTCCCCCTTCCACTTTGGAAGGTAGAGAAGATAAAGTTCTAAATGCAAGCATTTGGCGACTTCAATGACTTGAGTGGATGGAAGTTGTCTTGGTGTTGTTGAATTTGTATAGATTGTCCTAGATGGGAACCCATTGTGACAGCAGAGATTTCATAGCCTTCCCTTAAATGTTTTGATTTTTGGGTTTGTTAATGTCAACATTTTCCTTTGGTAATTTCAGCAATTGTTTAATTCAGTCATTAGACTTTTACTGTATGGAAATGTGTGTGTGTAGTTAGTGTAGACATTGTAACTTGTTTTTTCAACAGTTTGCTGTATTTTAGTGTTTTAGCAACAATATAGCAAAAAATACCAAAAACAGACTTAACCTTTGCCTTTGGAGAGTTGAAAGTGATCCCAGAAGTGTACATAATTGGATTCGACATGTGGATAAAGTTCTAGGAGGATACTGAGTGTAGAATTTCAAACCCTGGAACTTCACCAACAATTTTGGCATTCATCATCGGGGACATGCACCTGCCTTTGGAGAGTTGAAAGTGATCCCAGAAGTGTACATAACTGGATTCGACATGTGGATAAAGTTCTAGAAGGAGGATACTGAGTGTAGAATTTCGAACCCTGGAACTTCACCAACAATTTTGGCATTCATCGTCGGGGGCATGCACCTGCCAACCATCCAAAGAGATCAAAGAGCATAATGCACAAATCTAAAGAATCAACAAAGTGTCACCTCTTCTTGGTGAGCCTGGCATTTTTTACTTACATAGAGCCTTTGAATGCCAATATACTTTCAGAAGAGATGGTGAACTCAAGAAGCAACTTCTATAGCAATGCAAACAACTGATGATTCCATCAGGAAGGGGAAAGTTGTCCCACCTAATGCTCTACCCTACCATTGTTCGATAGAAAAAGACACAAGGACCCTAACACATTTCTACTTGAGTTCGAAGTTGATAATGTAAAAGATGAACAAAAGTTGAAGTTGTTTCCATCCACTCTCAAAGATTCGGCATAAAATGGTTGGAGTATGAAGGGAGACTCAATCAAGCCATGGCAAGAAATGAAACCAGCCTTTCTAGGCAAATATTGCAAAATTTGTAGAACTACAGACCCGAAGAAAGAAATCTTGAAGTTAAAGCCACAAGAGACTCAAGAGGATTATGTCCAAAATTTTGAATACATCCTATGTAACTGCCTACAACACGGTCAAGACAAAGAAACAATAAAAACTATGACCGACAACTTCCAAATGTGGCTTAAAGTGATGTTGGGAGGGGACTTGGTCACAAGTTTGCTTTAATGAGATTAAAGAAATGTATCCTCATCCCTGAGAACTCCCCAAAAGACATCATCAAGGTTTGCATCGGTTTCATGACAATGATGGATGGAGACAGATGTGCCTCTTCTCCCTCTGCTTCTACTTTTATTTCCTGTTATGATGTTGAAATGTGTAGAAATCTCTGAAATGCTCTGATACCATGTAGAAATTTCGAGGATATGAATTTTATTTTATATTCAGAAAATTCACCTCAACCTTGAGGTTTCCTGGATCTATTCCCTCTGAACTTTCAGTCCAAGGGCTGAATCTGAAATATTAATTTACATCAGCAAATACTTCACTTCACTTCACTTCAACACAATTCACAAGGCAGCCCAAAAAAAATACCAATCAAGTGTACTACAATACCACAAGGTTTCAACCCTTAGGGCACACTTTCCAAGCATATAACAGATCTGAAATTGACTTATTACAGCAGTTAATCTGCCCCTTTAGCTTCTAAATGTGTGTTAAATCAATTAACAAATTCTGCTCAATGTTATGTCAAATCAGCATGCATAACCAGCACTAGAATCTATTCAATCATGAAGGTAACATAAGCTGAAATTTAAATCTGCAAGTACACAAAGTTTGGACCACTGGAACATTTCATATATATAGATAAGATGAAGTGCAAGTACATACCACAGCTCAATACAAGCTGGTACAAGTCAAGCAATCCTAAGTCCAAACCCTAGCTAAGGAAACCATAAGAAAACCCCAGCCACCAACTCCTCCTAGCTAGAAATCACTTCCAACCAAAGCTGATCACTCCACTAAAGATCCTCAACAAGCTAGCATACACATGAGCAAGTCATCCTTGGCACCAACACTTGTATCCCACAATTGTACAAGATCAACACCCTCCATCTTATCCACAACAAGCAAACCAAGTAGCACTAGGGCTTCCAAATTCCACAAAACCTTAGTCATCTTATCTCACAAAAAGTACGAGATCAAATTCTCCCTTTGTTCCTCTCGGGTTTATCCCAAACCCTAGCTTTCCTTGTCTCCTTAAGACAAAACCATAACCCTAGTCTTCCCTTGAATTCCCTCAAGAATCCTAGCACTCAAGACAAAAGAGATCAAATACAATGAAGACAAGTACAAAGAGTCTAGTTCGCTCTAGCTCCCACTTTTCTAACACATGTGATCACATGAGTGAACAAATATGAATATGATCAAAGGACTCTCTCCTCCCTTTATTTATATGAAAGGTGAAGGAGGCCAACAATAACAAGTGGAGCCAACAATGACAAGTGGACCTAGTCTACAACAAGCAACCTATCTATGCACTAGATTGGCCTACATGTGGAGCACTCCAACTCTAGGTGACACATGTCAAGCTCCATATCAAATTCTAAGCCATGTGTGCCTCTGGATCCACCAAACCTACATGATCCCACCTCAACCCAAGTATACTCAAGTCAAGTATAAGCCTCCATGCAATCAACCAAGTGTCCATGTGCCATCTGGGGTTAATGCCCTCCTCCAAGATGCCCAACACTCCTCTAAAGTGAGTCATCCTCCAAGCAAGCAACAAAGTTCTCCATGTGCGCACTCCATGAAGAAAGTCACTCAGCCACATAGGTCTCCAACACTCTAAGGAAGTGTGCCACATAAGCATCAAGAAAGGCATAGCACTCCATGAGCAAGCTATATCCAATGTGTATGTCTGTCATGGTACGACCAAGGGTAATCAACACACCATGCACCCCACATCACATGAAGCACCCCAAAGCACAGTATAAACACTTTCAAAGTAACCTCAAAAACTCACAATATGGAGTTAGGGCTCTGAGCCCCTTATGGTTCTTTACTTCTGCTTTGCCTAGCTCATGATCTTTTACTTCTATTAGTGTCATTGGTATCCCTTTTACTTGGTCAACATTTTATCATCTAAAACTCCCATAGTCTTGTGGTCGATGAGTGTACTCTCTAGTCCCATTGTCTTATTCCATGGTTATTTGTGGACATTAATAAAATTATCTCAACTTATCTTATCTAAATGCTCAAAGAAATGATGAAGGACCCTACAAGGATGACAAGAAGGACAAATAGGAAAAGATCTAGCGATAGCAAGAAGCCTAGATGGTGCAATAAAAAAATATTCAACAACATGCTTGGAGAGTTCTAAGAACACATGTCCTTCATGACAACTCAACTTACAACATTGCATAGAAAATCTAAGAAAGAAGAGCCAAAGATCCTTTTACAATGCCCCATCCTACATGTTAGGAGCACCATGCCAGGAATCATTGTCCTCTCGATGCGATCCAGAAGCAGTTCAACATCTATGGTGAGGATCATGGCATAAGGCTTGCCCTAAGTTGGTGTACACGAAAGTATCCATGCAAAGTTGAAACCAAGTGTTTGTAGATTTGTACTTTATGCATGAGATGCAATAGTGAAGGGTGAAAAAAAAGCAATGACTACCACCATGGATGTATAGGCCATGCACTAACTCTCTATTTGCACAAAACAATATAGCTAGTCCTCATGGAGATCACCCTTACATCGGACAACCTCAAAATGCAAATGGGCAAGTTTTTCCTACATATGTATAGCCTTCATAAATATTGCCCACACTACAAAACCCTGTTACATACAATGTTCCCTATGCACCACAAGTTCAACCCTTACCATCTCTTGCAATGCCCAATTTTAACTTGCAAGTGCAACACCTACCCGACCAATGCCAAATTCAAATCATCAAAGGCCAATGAACTCGTGAAATTGAGGATTATAATCCAAACTCGCAGCGACGTGTGGGAACTGTTATCGCACGGTTTGTAGGAAGGGTTTAGATAGCTTGAGTCAAGGCTTAAAACCGGCGTAACAGGAGCTTCCCCACCCACTGTCACCTCGATGGGGGGCTCTTTCTATTTAGGAGAGCTAGTCCAAGGGAGACGTCCCTAAGCAATCTGGGTTAATGAAAGGCTAAAGGGTAATGGACCAGGTCAAAGAAGTTCCCTTTCACAGATTGCTGCCCAAATGAGATAGTCAAGGAGAAAGATCCACTTAAGATGCACCTGTTTGCGAGACAAGACAAATAACTAGAATATGTCCTTTCAGTGGGTTAGTACTTCAAGATATTAATGACTATCTTTTTCATACATATGAGCAAATGATTGAGTGTTATTATTGATGAAGTCAATGATGGCTAAATAAAGGCAAAGATCTATATCACTTCTTCAATAAATTTATGAGATATAAGAGCATTCAATATACCAATTAATCCTTATTTTATACCACAATGCAATAAATATCTCAATTCAGCTCACATACATAATGTTGCTGCGTCACCTATATTGTTGTTGCAACAGGTGTGACGTCAGCCTTAATCAATAAGTCAAAAGAGAGACAAAGAGCTCAACGTTTTAGCAAATAAGCTTACAGATGCAAAGAATGACTCAATGTCTATCAAAATAGGTGAGAAAAGTCACAACGTTGCAAGCCAAACAAGAAATCAAAACATGTGACGTCACCTATATCAATTCTGTTGTCTGCAGTCTAGGGTTAGCTAGCCAAGAAGTAGACGTTTTTGTCAAATCAACCAACAAAATGCTATGAAACTTCTATGGCTATGATGAGAAGACTAGGCCGCACCTTTCTATCCAAGCCAAAATTTAATTAGGGCAAGACGTCATCTCATTAGGGTTAGTTCAAATTCGCTAAGGTTAGATGCTAGGTTAGTTAGGGTTTCAATTTGAAATAGTTTGAAAGAGATTTGAAACATAAACAAGCTCAAGATAATTCCTAGACTAGTGCCTTGGGTTAATGGGATCAATTGAAGTGAGACTAATGGTTTAGGAAGACTCAAACTCAAAGACAAGAGGATTAGGGTTTGATGGTGTTGCTATGGCAAGGCCACCAAACCAAAACCCTAAGGAGAAAAAGG
>JZKD02S1675214.1:0-32289 GCA_000966675.3 Picea glauca
GTAAAAGAGTTAATGAGTTAAATATGTTTTTTAGGTCAACGCAGGTGTTTTTTCGGGTCCATGTGTTTTGGGTATCCCGTGATATTGTGTCCATGGATTTGCATGTAATGAAGCCTATAAAAGGTTTGGTGAACTCCATTGTAAATGGGCTTAGAGGTAAGCGGTGAATGCTTACTTGGTTGGTTTGGCCGGATTTGGTCAAAGTTGTTCGAATGCAAAGTTCAAGGTGGAGCAATGTGTCTGGTTTAGAAAGGTGGGTCTGTAGAAAGGTTGATGTGTTGGCAGATCAATCAAATGTTTCAGAATATATGATGAAGATCATATCCATGGAATTTGGAAAGTATTGCAAGGAAGTTGGGATCGAATAGGCATGTTCAGTAATGCCAAGTTGCAACAATAGTTGTGGACATAAGCAGTTGTACTATCTGGTAACTCAGTCACCATCGGTTGCAAAAGACATAAATATTCAAAAAGAGGTATGAACAGGTTATCTGGTAATTACTCAAATATGAAATTATTCGGTTGTGATGCTTATGGTTTTTTATTAGCTTTCTAAGTAGGACCCAGATCAAACAGGTAGATCTTTGACATGGTGATGATGTTAAGGGGTGCACACTGTGGGATCCTACTAACCACAAAATCATCATGGACACAGATGTAGTGTTTGATAAATCTTCTTTTATAAGGGGATGTATATGGAACAACAAGAACGATTAGTTCAAAATCGCAATAGAAGATTTATTTGCAAACTCAAAAATCATTGTATGGCCTGAAGCATGCTAAGAAAATGGTACAAGATGTTTGATTCCTTCATAGTGAGCCAAATTTTACAAAAAGTGAGTATAACCATTATGTTTATGGTA
Source organism: Picea glauca (assembly GCA_000966675.3). NCBI lineage: Eukaryota > Viridiplantae > Streptophyta > Pinopsida > Pinales > Pinaceae > Picea > Picea glauca. The sequence continues at coordinate 864 of JZKD02S1675214.1, forward strand.
TATTCATTATCTTGGTGTTATATGTTATGCTTGTTGCAAGCACAAGCATGGTTGAGATCAACAGGTTGTCTCAGTTGATTAAGATGTTTTTTTATGAAGGATTTGGGAGAAACAAAATAAATCGTGGGCATGGGAATACACAGAGACAGGAATGATGGTAAGCTTGGTTATCACAACAAAAGTATGTGGTGAAGATACTCACGAAATTCGATATGAGTAATGTGAAACCAGTAAAATCCCTTTGGCTTTCCATTGAATTTTTTCTTAAGTTTATATCCTAATTGATGAAGAAGAAAATGGTTATATGTCTCGAGTATTATATGTTAGTAGGAAGTTTGATGATTGCAATAGGGAAATGGTCAGCATTTCACATGTAGTTGGTGTTGTCAGTAGACACATGGAAATGGGTGCTTCAAATACATAAGCACAAGTATCACCTACAATGGTTGCAGTGATTTGGTCTGTGGTTATGATTCATGAGATTTGGACAAGTGCATCGGTCTATTAGACAGATTATTGATAGAGACAGAATGGTCCATGCTGAAGTGAATCGTGCAGACATGTTCGTGTAATAGTATTGTCAGAGAAGTTGTAGAGTTGTGATGGTGTTTGGCTTCTCTTGGCTTGCAGAAAAGGTGATGAATTAATTAAATTGTTGTGGAGGTTGTTGAAAACATGCCAACTAATTTTCCCATGCGGTCACATGCAAATGCACATGCCCATGCATGCAATCTATTTATGAAATGTTCGTGTAACTATGCAATCTATTCATGATCAGTGTGTGTAACTAAATGATAGATGTTATATATACGGGCATACCCATAAAGGTAAAGACAATGGGAGGACAATGTGAGGAGAAGATGGTTGTATGCGTTGGCTATTGTAATTCTCCCTTGAATAGAAGAAGAGGATAATCATTGACTGTAATTTTTTCCAGATTTGGGTTTTCACATAAATCATTGTGTCAAAAATGTGTTTATTATTCTTCGTTTGATTTAATGTGTGTTTAATATAGCTTGTTTATATTTTGCTTCCACTACCCAACACCAGTTACTTCAACCAACATCCACATCTTGATATATATATATATATGCACGATCTTGAGAAAGAATAAAGATCGTTCCAGCCACTTTCGCTAACATGCACGCCTTCCACGTCTTGATTTTTATATATATGCACGATGTTTAGATCCGTTATATATATATACACACATTGGATATATATATATATATATATAAAAGATCGTTCCAGCTACGTCCGCTAACATCCACGCCTTGATTAAGTCAACGGTCTTCATTGACAAGTCAATGATTCCATTTTGATGTTACTCTCCTCTTCATTTTATTGTTTTGGGAGCGTTGGCAAAATTAACAATTCCATTTTTGGTTCCGCTCCGCTTCACCTCATTGCAGTTGTTCACCGCCAATCTCTATATGCTATATATATTCCAACGATAAATCTGCCCTTCAACGCCATTCTCAATAAGAATCCCACACTTTCAACTACTTGCACATGCCTATATCTTCTACAAATTATAAGTTTACATTGTTTAGTGCTTCAACCGAGTTACATGCCATTACGCAGGCTGGCAATTCTGTATTTGTACGAGAAGCCGTTTGTTTCAAGGACTTGCCATTTCTTAGCTGTTTTTGAAATCTCCCAGGGTCTCATTGCCATTACATAGGCTGGCTTTTCTGTATTTTTACAATAAGCCCTTTGTTTCAAAGGACTTGACATTGCTTAGCTGATTAGTGTATGTGACACCATTTTTGTTATATTTTCTGTAATGTTTGATCGTGCATGACAGAGTATTCTGACCATTTTTCCTTTTTAATTTTGGGACGGGAAGCCGAGCAATGGGGAATTCAAGTGCAGTACAACGACAAAATGATCATGAGCCCGAGACTGTCCTAGACGAGAACTGTATATCTGCCATTCTCTCCTTCACTACTCCACGCGATATTTCCAGATTGGCAGCCGTTTCTAAACTCTTCAGATCTGCGGCCTATTCCGACTCTGTCTGGAATAAATTCCTTCCTCGACAATGCTACCAGATTCTACCCAGGGCTGTCGTTCCTGTGCAATTTGTTTCGAGGAGAGAACTCTATTTTCGCCTCTGCGATTCAATTCTCATAGACGGGGGAACAAAGGTATACAGAAATCCCTTATCATTGTCTCTATTATGATTCCATTCATTCATATTCATATTCTGCTGGAACAACAACAGATATTTTGGCTGGAGCGATCCACAGCGAAAATAGGCTACATGTTATCCGCAAGAGCATTATGGATTACTTGGGGTAACGACCACCGCTATTGGCGATGGGTTTCTCGAGACGATTCCAGGTTGGCTTTGTTTAGGCTATCAATGATTCTTGTTATTATTATTTTTCAAATTGTTTGTTTAACTCTGCAAAAACATTTGAAAGGCTCTTCTGCGTTCAAATGGATCAAACCCTTAAACAGATGATATATTGTTATGGATTGTGGGTTCAGATTCGACGAAATTGCTGAGTTATTAAACGTATGCTGGTTGGAGGTCGGGGGAGCAATGGACTGTAGGCTTTTGTCGGGTACCGAGTACAGGGTGGTGTTTGTGCTTAAATTAAAAGCTGGCTCCCATGGGTTTGATGGGCAGACAATGCAATTTTTAGTCACCTCGCCAGAGGGAGAAGAGATGAACTCGGAGCAGCCTTTGTTGGAAACGGAGTGGGTTGCAAATGCGGGATGGATGGAAGTGGTTGCGGGCGAATTCACAGTAAAAGCAGCAGAAGATATTCAAGACGATGATTCTTCTTCCATGTCATTTCGTATGAGAGACCTGTCCAGTTGGTGGAAAAGTGGGCTTCTTATAGATGGAGTGAAGATTGAACCCAAGTCCACATAATGACTTTTATTTTGTATATTAGACTATTGTCCAGTTTTCTGGTTGGTTTTCAACCCTTTCTACATAATGACATTGCATGCTACCTTATAATCACATTAGAAAAGTTTTCGATTTTGGAAAGAATCACTTGGGAAAATGGATTTTAAGAAAAATAATTAGAGAACATTGCAGGAAGGACTTCAGGTACGATGCATTTAAGAGATAAATTGTCATCGGATCATCCAGCATCTACAAATTCTCATAGATTTGAAATTTACATTAAACTTGGTCTGAACATATCTGTATTTAACATTTACATTAAAGAAAGATTAAGTTTTAGTTAGCCTCATAACTTTACCAAAAGCTCTCACAGACACTAATAAAAATTCTGTTAATTGAAGGTTTTGGTTTTTTGGTTTTGATTTAAAAGTAGCTATTGAGATTTCTTTTCGATTATTTGATTTAAGGTAGCAACGGCTCTATACTCTCCGCCTAAGTTGATTTTTTTTTTCTTTGGCTGGATGGAAGTGGTTGCAGGCGAATTCAGAGTGACAGCACCAGAAGATATTGATGATATTACTTCTCCCATCGATTTTATAATGAGATACGTGGAAGCTGGGCATTGGAAAAGCGGGCTCCGTGTAGATGGAGTGAAGATTGAACCCAGGTCCAATTAATGGCATTTATTTTGTATGTCGTAGTTGTTGTTATTGGTGAAAGTCGTTAGTTTCGCCGTGAACCCTCTCTGGAATATAGTGTTTTTGGTTTTGTTTTGCCTGCTGGAAACGACATCTCTCCATTTTGTTCCGTACCTTCGTTTTGTTAGTTGAGGTTTGGCCACAAACTATGTATACCCTATCAAATTTCTACGTCGGTATGGTTGTTTTATATTTTTATGCTGTGTGAATTTAATGTTACATATTATCAAAGTTGTGGTAATGTAAACTTATTAAAAATGAAATGGACACAATTAATGATTTTTTAATTTAAAATTTGATGATTAATATTTGAAAATGTAGTGAGATTTTTAGTTTTCCTTCTAAATTAATGAATGTGATTTATTGTACATAACTTCCTTGTATTTGTATTTATAAAGGCATACGTTCACTTATTTACTTTTTACATTTACCTAATCATATTAAGAAATTATTATAAGATCATATGATTACCACATTTAAATGATTAACACAGATTAATATCTATACAAACCGAATTTAAATAATTAACTACACGATAGTTTTACCAACCTTAAACCTTTAGGCGTTAACCAGCAATTAATTAGCCATTGTGATAATTTAATATATACGATCAAAGTTGAGTTGTGGTAGTAGTGACTTTATTAAGACTTTAACTAGTATACATTATCATATATTTAATTTCTTTCTATTTACAATAATTTAACAGAGTTATGGTTATGAATTTATTTAAACTTTGTATTGTACACATTTTGAGAGTTATGGTAATGAATTTATTTAAACTTTGTACTGTACATTTTGATAGTTATGGTAATGAATTTATTTAAACTTTGTACTGTACACATTTTGATTTTGATTTCGTGATGACGAACATGTAGACAAGGAGCTCTCATTTTTCGATTCAAATTAACTCAGCAGACAAGCAGCTCTAATTGCACTATGTAATAAACTCAAACTCACACTACAATGTAAGTAGGATTTCAAGCATTATTATGTATTATGTGAGGTCATTTGAGTTGTTCAAATTCTTGTGTTCTTACCCATATCCACCCGTTACTAAGACTTAGTTTAATGAATTTTTGTTTTTTAAATTATTATTATTATTAAAATATTAATAGAGTGAGTGTTGAAGTTGTAGTTTAATTATCAATATAAATTTATCAAATAATTAAAAATATCAAATTTATGAAAATTAAAAATACAAAAATTTAGAAAAAAATTACATTTTCATAAATTTATTCTTACTTTCATAAAATTTTACTTACTATTTAATAATAAAGTGATATTGTATTTTCTTAATATAAACACATATTTCCATATTTTTATTGTGTATATCTTTACTTACTATTAGTAATAAAGTGATATTATATTTTCTTAATAGACACACCTATCGTTATTGTATATATGTACACATAGTTATTGTATATATGGAACACATATTAACCTGATTTCACATATTATTTTTTCACATTTTAAAAATCTATTATACTTTGCAACCTATGCTATGTCAACTTCAAATTGTTATTAAGGTATCTTTCGTGTATCAAATTGTATAGTATAAAGTTTTTTTTTTTTTTTTTTTTAACTAGCTTATAAACTATTTTTTTTTTAAATAAATAAATTTCATTTGTATATATAGCTATGTAAAAAGAGTATGTTATACAAATGAAGTTTTTTTTTCAATGCATCGTTTTCAAATCAATTTGGGATTATAATGATAATATAATTTTACATCACAATGCAAAAATTTTGAACTTTTACTTATACAAAATATTAATGTACCCGTAAATAACAATGTGATGTCAAAACAAAAAAATAATGCATAGAATAAGATAGTATGCTCAAACATGGGATGAGCTTGGGAGAATCTTCCTTTGAGATTGGCTTCTCCTCTTTGATGATAATATCTTGTTAAACATTAAAACTTTTTACAGTTATACGCTTTAGAATGTTTAATACTTTCTCTTCAAACTGAACATTTCGCTGGGTGTTTCTCTCCTCTTTTTTTTGAATTGTTTAAAGAAATTAGTCGTGACGCAATAAATTTGCTTGATTGTAACCTTATTAGATTTAGGTTTAAAAAGCCAAGCTCTTGGACCATAGGCTAGAACCCTTAATAAGCCCAAAAATTCTCCCACCATTTGAAATTGTCATAGGGATAAGGGAGAGTTTCCTATCTTACTTCCTTTGTCATCCTTGCAATCTCTTTTGTCAATTGACCACATTGAATATGTTACTAATGGTTCTTCAAGATACTATAATGTCATTTCCCCTCAAACTCAAAGAGTATGGTATAAGATTTAGAATGACTCAAGTTATATGCATGCAAAGACATAATCACTAAGAAGAGATAACTTAGAGTGATGAAATCTTCTTACAACCTTTCACGAAGATGATTAAATATAAAAAAGTCTCTCTCGTGCAAGAGAATAAGTTATTATCAATGGAAGATAATATAAGATTTCATTGATGAGTGGAGATACGATGGTAAAGGGATGATCTGGATTATTTTCGGCACGAAATGAGAGCAGAGATATAATAAAGAAATGCACAGAGATATCGCAGATATTCAATAATATAACAGAAATGTATCAGAGATGCAACCATAAACACAAATATACAATAATACACGATTTCTATTAATGAAAGAAATGTACAGAGACTGTAAAAAATACAGAGTGAAAGACTCGTTAGAATGGTGGTAGCTTATCTCTGAGAAGAGATGTGACGGCTACTCGCATTCGCAAGAAGATGGCTACAATGAGGCTCTGAAGGCCTTTTTACAATAAACGAGAATGTAAAAAGTCTTAGACATCCAAAAACCTAACCCTAGGAGATGAAGCGCCAAAAGTCATGTGGGCCCCGTTTGGGTAAGTTAGTACATCAACTTCCCGGGGTCGTAACTTTTGCATACGATCTCCGTTTTAGGTGTATGATAGCTCGTTGGAAAGGTGTCATCGAGGAGATTCATTTTGGGGGATTATGCCTTCGAATATCAATGAGAACCTCAATCTTGAAAAACCTTCATTTGGGTCCTCAAAATGGCCCCGGAAGTTAAAACCTGCTAAAAATAGTAAATTGCCAAAATTGCTAGAAAGCCATTTTGAGCCATTTGGAAAAGGTGGGTGGCCACCGATATCCACCTGGATCAAGGGAAGGGATAAATCCCTTATTCCTAATTCCATAATGAGTGTGTCCTTTCGTTCTTTACTCTCCCTCGTGGAATGGGAAACCTTCCATTATTTATCCCCCTCATGGTATAGGAACAAGAAACTTTGACAAGATAAGCGTTGACATTTTGCTAACTCTATCTCATTTTCTCGTGTAAATCCTCTATGGTCAGTAGGACTTGCTCATTAGTTTCTTGGCTCAACATGGAAAGCTCATAGAGTTTCAGATTTTCCACATTCACTACTAAGTAAATGTGTATATATGGGGGTAGACCGAGTTAGTAAGCTTTGTTACCTACCTTCTCCATCACTTCAAAAGGACCATCCTATAGAGCCTTGATCTTCTTACCGAGACCTTGTAGCCTTTCTTTGTCCGAATACAACCAAAATCGATCTCCCACCTTTAATTTTTTCTCAACTCGTGTTGATCATGTTGAGTCTTGTACTTTTTCCTATGGCTTCTTCAATGTCTCATATACTTGAAAATGGAGCTGCATGATCTTATGAATGAATTTTAAAGTGTTCAATGCTTATCATGTGGTGTCTTACCTCTCTCCTCCTTGTTATATGTATATAACATATAAGGGAAAAGATGGAAAATACCCAAAGAAAGCTTCAAAATGGGACTTATTGGTGGAAGTGTGGAATAATCAATTATAAGAGTGTTGGATATAAATCTAAACTCTATCCCATGTCCTTCGATGCTTCTAATTATAACACCTCAAAATATGAACCAATGTCTTGTTCATTACATTTTCTTCCCCATTAGTCTGTGTAATACCCCTAGGTTGAACCCCAATTTTCATGTAAGTGTAAATGTACATAAAGGCTGGTGATCCAAGACATTTTGGACCAGGGAGCCTTTGTGATTATTACGCTAGAAAGTTAGAAGATAAAAGGCTAGTGAGCCTATCTTTTATGATGTAATAACACTCAAATATTAATAAAACACATCATTGTTGCAGACCAAACAGACAAAAAGAGTATGGGGGGCTAAACTCCACTAGAAAGGGAAAGGGGGGGCAAGGGTCTAGAAAGGGGGCTAAGTCAAGTGGGGGCTTAAGCCCAAAGGAATATTATATTAATATTACTAAAGTATAAAGTATGGATATTCATTTATCCTAAGTTCCTAAGTGGGAACATATCACCATGTGGGGGGGTCCATGTGGTGGCCCATGTAGTTCCCAACATGTTAAGTGTCAAGTTGGGAACATGAACATATATTTGGGGAAATAAGTTCATTTTCCCATCATTCATGTTCTCACTCCCCTATCACTTGTATCTGGCTACCATCACCATACATGTACCTGGAAGTATTTGGAGCTAGTTTCAACCAATAATATGGGCAATTGAGACAAATAGGTAGGTTTCCAGGGCCATGGACTATTGAAGAAGCGGGTTGGTAGACCTGTGAGCATTCTTTCCAAGTGAGAGAATTGTTGGGAATTGATTCCCAAGGTGCTAAGCTATAGTTGTAGGGCTCTGAGACTTCTTGTTCGTCCTATTGTTGAAGCCCCAAAAGGGAAGTGGGACAACTAAAGGACTGTTGAGCAGAGAAGGGGCACACATCCTAGGGTGGGACATGCATGTGGGGAACGGGGGACTGTAGGATGTCTGCTAGAGTTGGCACCTGAGTATGAAATTTTTTGTTGTTTGGGAGACCTTAGCCTGGTTAGGATTCCTTTTCCCAAGTGAAGTTTTAGCCCCAACTCAGGGGTGACCTGCCGCTAATTTTATAAGCAACATAGTCTATGGCTAGGAGGAAATTTTGAGGTCTGCACGCAATTGGTGACCTTTTACAAATACAAGTGTCTTTTATGATCTTGTTTTAATTATTGTGTGCTTAATTATCTAATCTTATGGGTTTTTCCTGTATATGTTGCATGTATATATTTGTTGTTATTCTGCATGATTCTATACATTTTTGGATCCTTCTAATAAGTTAAATTGGTATATGAGTTGAAATTTCATGCGACATAACCCAACTCAGGGCTAGGGATGCTACAATGTGGTATCTGAGCTCCAGTTTTGACATTGAGCCTGTATGGGTCGAGTTAACAGAGTGTTGAACCGAAAAATTGTAGGAAATCAATTTTCAGTGGATGTTTGCAATATGTTTGAAGAAAATATTGTAGTGAAATTGAGGGAATTTCACTGGAAATTGGGGAGAATTGTGCCATGAAGTCTAAAATAAGCAATTTCAATCTTTAATTAGAGAAAATCCAGGCCTATAGGTGGCCAAATTTGTAATTTACAAAGAAGCCATGTTGCCTGTGATAAAATAGGGTGAAATTGGGGGAAATTCGACATAGAGGAGTCAAATTTTAAGAGTAAGGGTCAAATTTATATGTATAATTCCGAAATGGGTTGTACCAAGCTTCAATGGTGGTCAAGAGAATAATTTTGAAATTGGGCATTTTTTGGCATTTTTAGAAACTTCGAGAATTCAGAAAATTTGGGTATTTTTTCATACGATAACAATGACATGACATGGGGGGCACGTGTCAGATATGTGACATGTACAATGCCACAGTGGTAGGTGACATGAAAATAGGTACACGATGGCAGGTGACATGGAGCGATGGTGGAGGGTGCATGCTTGTCCGGTGGAACCATGAGTCCGGATTGCGGAACCCTAATTATGGGGGGGTCAAGTATGGTTAGTGTTGGCACAGGGGAAGAGCCAGGGTTCAATGCTTAAGATCACACCAACAAAACCCTGACTACCGACCCTTTCGGCAACACCTGCGAAGCAGAGGAAGTCTCACCTGAGGTAGAAGTAGGGGGGGTTATAGGACGCATGTGTATGTAACTAGGTTGGGACACGAATCTGTGATAAGAGCACTTCACAGAATATTTTGTTAACGCTTAGGAAGTGACATGCATTAGTTTATTAAGCTAATTAACACCGCAGATCATAATTAAATACAGATAAGAACATTAATAAGAAGTGATTATGTATCCTGAACACTTATCACTTAGCACTGTGAGTCAGATCTAACATTCATTTACCCCTTTACATAAGTAAAGTACTTAAGCAACAAAATATCTATCTATTACACATTATAATCAAAGCACTAAGCATATTCATAACATAAATAACACAACACAAAGAAACCCATGAGACACCAGATATACGCGGTTCACCCCAAGATGGGGCTACGTCCACAAACCACTTCGCCTCTTTATTATTCGCCAAGATCTTACATTCAGTCACTCATGTGCACTTAGCCACAAAGTCGAACTTCGCACAAGACATGAGATCTGCACACTAAGCCCTAGAACCTCCTTCTTTGCCTTCCAAAAATAGGCCAAATGCATAGAGACACAATCTCTATCACATCACTTAGCACCTTCTACAAAATCACAGTCCAACACATAGCCTCAATCATATTCATTCCTTCACACAAAGCAACTCGAACTAATTGCACTTAGCTACTTCTACAATACATTCTACCCTTACAATAAGGCCTAAACATGGGAAAACCCCATGGGACGACATCCCACAAACTCGTTACAAAACCTTATAGGACCCCTTACTGGGTTCACATAACCCTCATAATCAAGTGAGATTCATGATCTCAACTCCATCTGGGTGCTCCTTCTTTGACCAGTGTGTCGAAGTCCAAAAGTGGGTCAAAATTGACCAACGTTTCCGCAAAACTTGGTCGAGGGACAACAGTTAGGTTAACGATAGACTGGGGGGATGAAATTCACCAATGCATGACACCTCACCTAGGTCTAAACCCTGGTTAGGTTTCACGAACCCTCTACCCTTTGTTAACAATTGGTAAGGATTTGGGGGCCACGATGCAATGTGGGTTGTTGATTGTGATCGCAACCAGTGATTGTACCCCAAACCTACGTCGTTGGATCGTGTTGGCGTGAAAATTCGCATGTGCATGAAGAATGGTTGCGGGATGGGGCCCTACCATCCTAGTGACCCAATACAAATATGCCACTTGGAAGTTGATCCATATTATTTTCGGCATGAAATGAGAGCATAGATGTAATAAAGAAATGCACAGAGATATCGTGTATACCCAATAATATAAAAGAAATGTATCATAGATGCAACCATAAACACAGAGATACAGTAATACACAATTTCTATTAATGAAATAAATGTACAGAGACTATAAAAATATAGAGTGAAAGACTTGCTAGAATGGTGACAACTTATCTCTGAGAAGAGATGTGACGACTACTCCCATTCGCAAGAATATGGTTACAATGAGGCTCTAGAGGCCTTTTTACAATAAACAGGAATGTAAAAAACCCTAGACATCCAAAAACCTAACCCTGGGAGATGAAGCGCCAAAATTCATGTGGGCCCCGTTTGGGTAAGTTGGTACATCAACTTCCCGGGGTCGTAACTTTGGCCTACTATCTCCATTTGACGCATATGATACATCGTTAGAAATATCTATCCAAGGACCACAATTGTTGGCGTAAAATATCATGCTGGTATTTTTTGATCGGAGAATGCCCAAAAAACATCCTTTAGGGCCTCAAAACAGCTTCGAAAGTTCAGGACCCGAAAAACTGCCAAAAGTTGTAAATTACCAAAATTGCCAGAAAATTATTTTAAGGCAGTTGGAAAAGGTGGGTGGCCACCAATATCCACCTGGATCAATCCTTCCTCCTTAGGAAGAAATGGTATCCATTGGGTTGAGTGCCCGGGGGAGAGGAAAAAACATTTTTTGAATCTGCATCTTGATGAGCTGCTTGCCTTGTTGGGGAAGTTGCGTTGCTTAGCTTGTTGAAGGTTGTCACGAACATGTGGTTGGAAGGTTTGGACCTTTTTAACCAGTCTGGCTATATGAGGTGCCTGTGTGCAGAAGGAATCTTTACACTTTGTTGCAATCTTGTCGACCTGCTTCTGTTGGATTGAAGGTGCTTGGGCCAAGGCTGTAGTGGTTGCAATATCCTTGTGTTCACCCTTTGAACAGATTGTGAAGAAGATGAATTTTGTATTATGAGATACTACCTTATGACCATGTTTAGGTTGGACAGTAGTTGGAACTAACTTTGGTATTCTGTAGAGATGACCCCCCAAAGTAACAATGACACTACGAGGTCAAGACTCATAAACAACATGGCGCTGCCACACATATGGTTGGCCCAAGAGAACATCACAGACATCCAATGGGGAAACATCACATAATACCTCATCCTTGAAGGGTTGGATATCATATGACAATCGACACTACTGGATGACATGAAGATTTCATCCTTGGCGAAGCCACCCGATGTTGTATGGTTGCGGGTGTGGTGTTGTCAACAGTCCCAACTATTTGATGACCTCTGCTGAGATGAGGTTCTTCTGGATTCCGGTATCAACAATAAAATGCAGCGGGATCCCCTTTACCCACATCTTTGAATGAGAAAGGCTCTCCCCCTCTTCAGGATCTGTTGGTTCTTCTGGTTGAATTGTTGTGGTCGCGAAAACAACAGTGGGGTATGCATCAACAATCTATCTTTTACCAGTATTTTCAGAATCATATTTTGAATCAGGGTTCGCCTCCTTGTCTTTGATCTCGGCCACCAATGATTGTTTTGAGCGACATTCATCGGTGTTGTGCCAGGGGATTTTGTGGAAATCGCACCATTTTACAATGTCCTTCTTTGTCTTCCCATGACTCTTCTTTTCTTGTGGCTTGGACTAGTTTTCGAGAGACTGTTTGTTATGGCCATCTTTTTCATACTTTGGTTGTTGTGGATTTGCATACCTGGACTCCTGTTTGTTATGGTGCTTAAATTTCTTCTTGATTTTAATAACATATCGATAAGCAACACCGAGTGATGAGATGTCCAGAAAATCCATTTCAGTTTGGATGTATATGTGTAGAACCCCACGGTATTTCAGAACCACATGTCATTCAGAGTCTTTGATACCCATCTTGGTGCGCAAGGTATGGAAGGTATTAGTGAACTCTGGAACTTATTGGCCCCTCTCTTTCCGCAGTGTGGTCCATCTCATGTATTGGTCCTCATAGTTTCCAACAGGGTAATACTGTTCCTTTATCGCATCCACAAAAAAATTCCACGTGGGCTCGACCCCATATATTCCAGACTCCTTTATGGAACTTTACTCCCAGTAAGTTTCCCACCAATTTTCGACATGGGGGAGATATTTAAGGAGTGCGAAGGTGATCTTTTCCCTGTCGAAAAAATTATGAACAGAGAAATATCCTTCTCACATATTTAACCATTTGTCTAGGGCATCTGCATCTATCTGACCTTCAAATATGGGAATATCAAAATTAACCTATACCTTGAAAGGAGAGGTGCTTCCAAAGTGGTTGTCTGATGAAGATTCTCTTGTTGCTATCGGCAGGCGTTGCAGGATGTGGGAAAAATTCTCCATCATTTCGTCCCTCTGTCGTGTGAGAGCTTGCTCAAGCAATAGATTGATAGGATTGTCTGCTCTGTCATTTTTCTTTTCGTCCTCCATGGAGGGTTTCTTGGGCATGCGAGAGATATTGTATTCAAGAGAGACAAGCTCGATACCCAACTTGTTATACTCAGACCTCGTCGAGGACATGCACTAGAAAATGATCAAGAGCATCCTGCTCTGACACCATTGATCCAGATTGTTTTTGGCGTGAAATGAGAGTGGAGATTTAATAAGGAAATGCACAACGATATTACAAATATCCAAAAATATAACATAAATGTATTAGATATGCAACCATAAACATTGATATACAATAATACATGATTTCTATTAATGAAATAAATGTACAGAGACTGTAAAAATACAGAGTGAAAGACTCGCTAGAATGGTGGCAGCTTATCTTTGAGAAGAGATGTGATGACTACTTGCATTCACAAGAATATGGTTACAATGAGGCTCTGAAGGCCTTTTTACAATAAATAGGAATGTCAAAAACCTAAACATCCAAAAAACTAACCCTGGGAGATGAAGCGCCAAAATTCATGTGGGCCTTGTTTGGGTAAGTTGGTACATCAACTTCTCTGGGTCGTAACTTTGGCATACTATCTCCGTTTGATGCAAATGATACATCGTTAGAAAGATCTATACGAGGACTACAATTGTTGGTCAAAAATATGATTACAATAATTATTGAAATATCATTACAATATTTTTCCATTGGACCATGCCCAAAAAACGTCGTTTAGGGCCTCAAAACGGCTCTGGAAGTTCAGGACTCGAAAAACTGCCAAAAATAGCAAATTACCAAAATTGCTAGAAAATTGTTTTGAGGAAGTTGGAAAAGGTGGGTGGCCACCGATATCCACCTAGATCAAAATTCAAGGACCATTGGGGCCCGGAAAAATATATAATAAAATGTACATGCCAGTGAAGGGGAAATAGAAGAAAGTAAAGGAAAATGGGTGACCGGGACAGACCAGGTGGACCAAGAGATGAAATGGCATCCTTCTAGGGGTGTTAGGTAGATTAGGATGCCATGTCAACATCCTAGTTGGCCATATTAAAATAATTTTCCAGAAATGATTGAAAATAACTAAAAAATTACAGTGATTTCCAAGTCTTCGACTTGCAGATAATTTTTTGAGGCCTAAATGACATTTTTGCGAAGTCTAAATTGTATGAAATTGTATTTCCTCCTAGAACATACAATTTTTTCATATAAAATAATAGATCTTAGAGAGATATTTCTAACAATGCAAACCATTCATCAAAGAAATCTAATACGACGGAGTTATAGGCCAAACAATGGAGGTAATTTTTGGATATAATTCACTTCAAGGGCCATAACTTCCTGCTCTGGAATCAAATTTGGGCACAATATCAATATACGAAAATATATTGAGCAATATAATATATCCATGTAGTCAAAACACAAATCCACCTGAAAATGCACAGGAGGACTTAGAAGGCACTTGTAGCATTCAAGGCTAAAAATGTTAATTAACCTGAAACTTTAGTAGGCTATATCTAGTATCCTGAAGCTCTGATGAGGGTGAAGCTTGGAAATAATGCTTAGAATATGGTCATGAAGTAACCTAGTTGATATCATGCCAAATTGTTGAAGGAGTAGGTGCAAGGATGCATAAGCACAGTTAAAAAAAATTGCACCTAGTTGAAGGAGTTTTTGGGTAAATTCAAATAACCATAACTTGTTTCTCAAGACTCATAATTGAGAAAGGGAGCAGTCGTTGGAAAGGTATTGGACATAAAATTATATACACCCACCCATAAATTTGAATTGGGTAGCTAAATTCACAAGCATTCATAATAAATAATTCTGATGCACTTATGGAACAAAATTGTGCATAGTTTTCATAAATTTGTTAAATTATTTAGTCTAACAAATCCTATTTCCTGCACATTTTGTAGAGTTAACAACAATTAGATCATAATAGGATCATCACAAAGATAAGAATTATGGAATATTCATAGAGAACCTACAACCATGAATATGAGGTCATAGGGTTGTATGTCAGCATGGGTAATAAGGGGACATAATCCAATGGGCATAGAGAAGGGAAGGAGGAGAGCATGAACTTGGTAGAGACCATAAAGAGTCTTTAAAAATATGCCCAAAGATATAAATATGATAATGATAGGCTTATGAAATCCAAAGAGTGGAAAGATGGATTAAACATCAAGTTGATGCAGAGTTTGGATATAATAGAGAAGAAAATGGATAAGGAGACAGAGTCAAGTAGGTCAAGGAGTCACAATTTTCATGATAAAAGAAGATAAAAAGGAAGTGTTGATAGGAATCATCAACACTCACCAAGGAATTCAGTGAGGAGGGAACAAAATAGTTCAATTCCATCTCCTGTTAGAAAGAATAAGAGAAGGTCTAGGGTAGATAATCTACAAGGAGAAATGAATACGATTAAGCCTCCTACCTTTGATGGTGAGTACAAGAAAGATGGGGATGAAGAGACCTGTCTACTGGGCATGAGGAAGTACTTTTAGTTACATAATTATTCTTCACAGGATGAAGGGATGATTACCATCTACTAGCTCAAAGAAAAAGCATCAATGTGGCAGGACCAGTTTGTGCAACTGCAACACATTGATGAGAAGAAGGTTACTTGGAGGGAATTCAAAAGGTATTTTCAAAACCTATACTTAACCAAATGTTACTATGATAAGAAAATGAAGTACTTATTTGAGCTCAAGCTTCAGAGTATGATCATATATGATTATGAAAGGAGATTCTTAGAGTTGCTAAAATAGGTTTCTTTCATCAAGGATGAACAAGTTAAGATTCAAATGTACCTTAGTGGGATGTCATCATTTATCAATGATAAGATACAATATGATGATTCCAAGACATTGGAGGAAACCATAAGGAGATATAAATTCCTCTATGATCAACATAGAGGAATACCAACCTTCCAAAACTCTTGGGAACTCAAGAATAAAGTAAAGATAAAGTAGGGGAAGACGGGGATCGAGCCACCATTCTTCAAAAATAATTATCAGGGACAATTATCTCTTAAAGATCCTAGAATGAAGGAACCAATGGGACAAAGATCAAGGAAACAACCTATGAAGTGTTGGGGTTGTGAGAGACACCATATGTAAAAATGTTTCCCTTATAGAGCTGAAAAAGTGAGGATTGTTCACAATGTACAACAAGTTGATACAATGGAGGACATGGGAAGAAATGCACCTAGGGTCTACACAGCCTTGGATAACAAGCAAGTTGATTTCTATCCTTATATGATTGAAGTGGAAGGTAATATCAACAACCAACCCATTGCTATTTTAATTGATTCAGGAGCTAGTCATAGTTATCTAGATCCTACTATGGTGGAAAGATTTCATTTTCCATGAAGCAAGCTTGAGATTCCTTTGTTGGTGCAACTAGCTACAAGAGCTAAAAGAAAAGTTAATGAGATGGGTAAGGAATTTCCTATGGACATGAATGGGTTGATGAAAAGAGAAAATTTGAATATTATACCTTTGGACTCCTATGATTTCCTCATTGGTATGGATTGGTTGGACAAGGATCATGCTATACTAGACTATTATAATAAGTCTTTTACTTTCTTGGATGAAGAAGGAAACTTGAAATGAATATAGGATATTCCAAGGGTTGTAACTATCATAGAAGTTTCATCTTTGTAGCTGAAGAAAAGGATGACAAAAATGTGCAGCCCATATGGAGGAGGCACTGAAGGATAAAGTGCCAAATATTGAAGACTATGCAGTCCTAAAAGTGTTTGAAGATGTATTTAAATAAATATTGGGGTTTCCTCCCAAGAGAGATATTGATTTCTCCATCAATCTAATGCCTGAAGCAGCCCCACTAACCAAGAGTTCTTATAGGATGGGCACACCAGAGTTGAAGGAATTGCAAATGCAACTTGAGGAACTTTTAAAGAATGGGTATATATGCCCAAGTGTGTCACCTTGGGGTTCCCCAATGTTGTTTCTGAAGTAAAAGGATTGGACGTTGAGGGTTTGCATTGAATTCATGCAACTAAATAAGGTGAATGTGAAGAAAAAATATCCTTTGCCAATGATAGATGATCTCTTTGATTAGTTGAAGGATGCCAAGATATTCTCCAAGATCGACCTCAAATCCGACTATCACCAAGTTAGAATTAAAGAAGAAGATATCAACAAGACAACCTCTAGAAGTAGGTATGGCCATTATGATTTTATAGTGGTGCCGTTTTGGTTGTCAAATGTACCATCTTTCTTCATGTGTTTAATGAATGGTATTTTCAGATATTACTTGGGTAATTTTTTCATTGCATTCTTGGATGAAAATTCTTAGATTCTACTCCAATTCTGAGGAAGAGCATGAGCAACACTTGAGGATGGAGCTACAAGTGTCGAGGGAGCATCAACTATGTGTGAAGTTGAGCAAGTGCGCATTTTATCAGAGGAATATACATTACTTGGGCCATATCATATCCAAGGAAGTGATAACCATGGATCCAAAAAATATCAGAGCCATTGAAGGATGGCCAACAACAAGGAATGTCTCCAAGGTGATATCTTTCATGGGAATTGCGAGTTACTATAGAAGATTTATTGAGGGATTTTCAAAGATTTCACACCCAATCACATAATTGCAAAATAAGGCTTTGAGATTTAAATGGATTGTGGATTGTGAAAGAAGCTTCCAACACTTGAAGTATTTATTGAAAAGTTCCCCAATATTAAGGATTGTTGATCCAAATGAAGATTTGGTGGTGTGCATGGATGCTTGTAAATAAGGGCTTGGGGGAGTCCTTAGTCAGAATGGGCATGTGGTATGTTACGAGTCAAGGAAAATAAAATAGCATGAGAGACACTATGTCATTCATGATTTAGAGTTTCTATCCATAGAACATTCCTTGAAGATGTGGAGGCACTACCTCATGGGGAGAGGATTGAGTCGAGGATAGACCATAGTGGTTTGAAATATTTGTTTGGACAACCAACTCTGAATGCTAGGAAAAGTAGATGGTTGGAATTCCTCAACGAATATGACTTTGATATAAGGCACATCAAAGGTAAAGAGAACAAGGTGACTGATGCACTCAACAAGAGGGTGCATGAGATGCATGTTGCAACCATTAACATGTACACATTAGATTTCAAAGATAGAATTTTAGAGGCTGAAAAATCAGATCAACACTACATGGAAAAATAAAATTACAGCAAGGTATTTTGAAGAAGAAAATTGAAGATTATGAGCTAAAAGAGGATGGAATCCTCATGTATTGGAGCATAGTTATATGCTAAATGTTTAGGAGTTGAAAAATATGGTGTCAAAAGAAATGAATAATGTGCCTTATGCTAGGCACCCAAGTTACCATAAAACTATTGTAGTTGTCAAGAGCCAATACTATTGGCTAGGTATGAATAAATAAGTGGTTGATTATATAGCCATATGTTTGGAATGTCCAAAGGTAAAGGATGATCATAAACACGCTTCCAATTTTCTATAGTCATTTCCCATTCCTGAGTGGAAATGGGAAGTTGTAACAATGTATTTTATCACTGAGCTTCCCAAAATTACGAAGAAACATGATTCTATCATGGTGGTGGTGGATAAGCTTACTAAAGCTTCCCACTTTATTCCAACAAATATCACTCACAAGAAAGCCAACATCATTGATATTTATATGAGGGAAATTGCTAGGCTACATGGTGTTCCTAAGAAAACTGTGTTTGATAGACATTCCAAGTTCATATCAACTTTTTGGAAGGTATTATTCAAATGATTTGGGACAAATATGAACTTTAGCACAACCTATCATCCAAACTCGGATGGGAAAACAAAGAGATTCAACTAGGTGATCGAGAACATGTTGAGAATGTATGTGACGGATAAACCATCAAAATAGGAATATTATTTGCATTTATTTGAGTTTACTTATAAAAATGGCTATCAAGCATTACCTAAAGATGAACCCATTCGAGGCACTTTATAGCAGAAAGTGCAACAATACACCAGTGAGCTAGGACAACCCAGGAGATAGAGTAGTGGTTGGGCTAGACTTAATCAGAGAAATGGAAGAGAAAATGGTGAAAATAAAATAAAATTTCAAGGCTTCCCAAGACATGCATAAAAGTTATGCTGATAAATGAAGAACTACCAAAGATTTTAAAGTGGGTGATGATGTGTTATTGAAAATAAAGGCCAAGAGAAGTTCCTCGAAGTTGGAAAAAATTTCAAAGCTGGCAACACGTTATTGTGGGCCTTTTGAAATCCTAGAGAGGATTGGTCCTATTGCATACATGCTTGCACTACCTGCATCGATGTGTATTCATAATGTATTCCACATGTCTTTTCTTAAAAAATATATACTTGATGCTAATCATGTCATTGATTGGAATGTGATTCAGGTGGAGCAAAAAGGTGACTTCCAAGTGCAATTAGTTTGCATATTGGACAAAAGATCAAGAAGGTATAGAATTGAGCCATAGGGATATTAAAGGTCCAATGGACATGGTATGGTCTTGATGATGCAATGTGGGAGCACGGGGATGCTATGTGAGCAAAGTACCCACTCATTTTTGAAGACTTTTGAATTTTTGGTTGTACATGTGTATATAATGCACTAAGGACAATGCATAAATAAGGGGTAGGGGAATGCAATAACATTATGTTGAACCCCAATTTTAATATAAATGTAAATGTACATATAGACTGGTGAGCCAGGACATTTTGGGCCAGAGTGCCTTTTTGAGGTTATTAGGATGGAGAGCCAGAAGCTAAAAGGCCAGTGAACCTATATTGTATGATGTAATCACACTCAAATACTAATAAAACACTTCATTGTTGCATACCAACCAAACATAAAGAGTATGGGGGGATAAACTCCATTAGAAAGGGAAAGGGGGGATAAGGGTTTAGAAAGGGGGATAAGCCAAGGGAGGGTTTAAGCCCAACCAAATATTATATTAATATTCCTAAAGTATAAAGTATAAAGTATGATATTCATTTATCCTAAGTTCCTAAGTGGAAACATATCACCATGTGGGGGGGTCCATGTGGGGACCCATGTAGTTCCCAACATGACAAGTGTCAAGTTGGGAACGTGCACATATATTTGGGGAAATTAGTTCATTTTCCCATAATTTCTCCATCATTCATGCTCTCACTCTCCTATCAATTATATCTTATTTCCATCACCGTACATGTACCTGGAAGTATTTGGACATGGTTTCAACCAGCAATCTGGGTAATTGAGCTGAAGAGGTGGGTTTTCAAACCCGCGGACTATTGAAGAAGTGATTTTCCAAGACCGTGAGCATTCTCTCTAGGTGAGAGAACTAATGGGAATTGATTCCCAAGGTTCCAAGTTGTAGCTATAGGGCTCCGAGACTTCTTGTCCTTCCTATTGTTGAAGCCTCATAAGGGAAGTGGGGCAGTCAAAGGACTGTTGAGTAGAGAAGTAAACACTTCCCGGGGTGGGAAAAACATGTGGGGAATGAGGGAATGTAGGATTTCTTCTAGATTTATCACCTAAGTATGATCATTTATTTTATTTGAGAGGCATTAGCTTGGTTAGGATTCCTTTTCCCAGTTGGAGTTTTATCTCTAGCTTGAGGGTGACCTGTTGTTGCTTTTATGATAATAAAAGTCTATGGCTAGGTGGAAATTTTGAGGTTTGCACACAATTGGTGACTTTATACAAAGTATAAGTGTCTTTTATGAGATTGTTCAAATTACCGTGTGCTTAATTATCTGTTTTGTGTTATGGTTTTTTCATGTATATGTTGCATGTATATATTTGTTTTTATTTCACATGATTTTGTGCATTTTCAGAGTGTTCTAGTAAATTAAATTGGTATCATATTTAAAATTTCATGTGGAATATCCCAGCTAGGGGTTGGGGATGCTATAGTATGTGGATGGAAGGTTGTAGATCTCTTCAATTTTATGTCCATATTCTCTAAAAGTGTAGTCCAAAAGGCACCGAGAAATTTTATATCTTTATCTAAGATTATGCTCCTTGACATTCCAAAATGCATCAAGCCTTGTCAAAGAGCATGTTTTCTACATATTATCCCTTTATGTCCTTTTTATAAGTCATGATAATGCACACCTTGCTAAAATTTTCAACTACCACAATAGACACTCATTCCCATCCCTTTTTCTTGGCAAACCACCCCCAAAATCCATGGAAATGCTCTCACATGGTTTAGTAGGTATAGATAAGGGATGGTATAAACCTTTATTTATATTAATGGGTTTGATGGTACAAAAAAAATGCATCCGCTAATAAACATAACTACATCTTCTTACAGTATGGGCCAACACACATACCTTTATAAATTGGCAATTTTTTTCCCAACACCAAAATTTCCTACAATTTTGGAGGTGTGAGCCTCTTTGATGAGCACCAATATCTCACCTTTAGGAACATAGAGGATATCTAGATTGTAGAGTAACCCATCCTCGAGATTATAGTCAACCTTACTATCACCTTCTTCCACCCAAGCTTGGCCTTGTAGCTATTGAAATACCTCTTTAAAGTCCTCATCTTCTATGTATAACTATTTATATGCATTACAGGTGAAAGGTTCCATGTGCATAAGAGTACCCAAGGCTATGAACGTGGATGTGGGTGGCCTTTAAATAATGTCTACTAACTTATCAACGCATCCATTTTTATATTTGATGATAATATGAAATTATTGTAAAAACCCCATCCACTTGTAGTGTTTGGTTTGTTGAAGCTTACTCTAAGATTTCAAATACTATAGTGCCAAGTGACCAATGTGGATTATGATAGTCTTTCCCATCATGGTGCTAGAAGAATCCTTAGTTTCATCTCATCAAATGATTTTTGTTGGTTTCTTAATTCCCCACTATAAAATCTCACCACTCACTTTTATGGAATGGAGTCGTGTATCCATAGCTAAGAATGACATTATAATCTTCCATAAGTACCTTTATACTGCCACAAAACTCCTAACCTCAATGACATTAGTAAATTTTGGAAATTTGAGGATGGCCTCCATCTTCACATGATATATCTTGAGTTCCCTTCCACCAATCACATAACTCAAATAAACCAATCATTTTTTACCAAATTCACATTTCTTAAGGTTTGTTTGCAATTGATATTTATTCAAGGTCACTAACACCTACATTAGATGTGAGATATATGTTCTTCCCAAGTAAAGCTACAAACCAATATATCATCTAAGTACATTTTTACAAATTAATCTAGAAAGGGATGCAATACATCATTCAGAAAATCCATAAACGTAGTTGGTGCATTACATAAACCAAAACACATTGTCAACCATTCATATAGACCTTACCTTGTTTTGAATGTAATCTTATATGAGACTTCTTCTTTAACTCATACCTAGTTCTATCTCAATTTGAGATCTAGCTTGGTGAAGTACTTAGCATGTTATAACTAATATAAAACGTTGTCAATCATGGGTTGAGGGTATCAATTATTGAGGGTGATATTATTCAAACTTTTAGAGTTGATACAAATTCTCCAAGTCCCAACCTTCTTGAGTACTATGATGATAGGTGACCTACAAGGTGAGGTGCTTGGTCTATTTAATTCATTTTCCAATAGCTATTACAACTATTTCTTCACTTCATTTGCTTCTAGTATGGATTGTCTATACAATCCAATGTTTGGCAGTAGAGAATGAGGTAAAAATTGTATCTCATTCTCCACTTTCCTCTTAGTTGTAACCCTTTATACTCCTAGAACATTTTTTTGTACGCCTGCAAAATATCATCCAACTTATGTTTCTACCCTTTTTTACATCCTTCTAGAGATGCTTTTATCTTTACTAATCCATATCCTAGCTAGTTCTCTCTTAACAAGAGTAATACAAAATACCTACTCAAACCAATCAATTTGTTGGCTTGGTTAGTAATTACAAAAAAAAATCTTTCTTTTACCTTTGTGTGGATTGATGATGGAATTCCCATCCTTAATTAAGCAATACTAGTTTCCTCTCCTCATGAATATTGCATCCCTCACATGTACATCCAGGGGATTCAAAACACTACACCATAAACATCAATTGGTACTACATATAACTCCACTTCATCAATAGAGTATGAATTTATAGAAAATTTTATCTTAGACTACTTAGTGACCTTGAGCTATACATCCTTATTTATCCATTCCAATGGATATGGGTGAAGCTCATGGTCATGAATTTCAAATCTAAGCTTGATGACTAGATATTTTTCCTATGAGTTTGGCCTATGAATAAGAATCAAATAGATCATCCACCTTTGTAACACAGAGTTCGTTATATTATTTGGAATTAAATAGTGGTTTTACAATCCCCCCCCAAAAAAAAAAATAAAAAATAAAAATTGGTGCTTGGTTCTTGTAATAATTTTTTTCAAGTTCTAATGAAATATGTGTTTTGTCTTCTTGACTTGGATCTTAATATGGAATATTTGATTCATCTCCATATATTCCTTGGGATGGACATTTCTTATATTCACTTCCTTCTACATTTTAGTGTAGACGATCTTTTCATCTATATCCGAGCTACTCTTTACCTATTTTCCTGAATGTATAGCTAGTATGTTGTTCTTCTTGGCATATTTCTTCCAATTCTTTGGATTTAAATCTAGATGTAGCTTCCAACACTTATCTTCAGTGTGACCACCGATATGACATTTTTTACAATGGTTGTTTGGATCCTTGCACTGATATACATTGGTTATTGTCTTCTTGTCATTTCTTCTCCACTTCTTTCCCTCCATGGAAGCGCCTTGGTGGTATTTTAGCTTGGAACCATTTGGTTTTCCTTTCTTTTTGTCCATATTCTCTAGACATTTTTCTTGCACAAATACCTCATCAATTGTACTAGGTTTAAACATCATTACTTGCCTTTGTAAATGATTGTGTAGACCATCCAAATACTTTAGGAGTACATCCAGGTTTTTAGTAGATATGCCCAACATAATGGCCATTTTTTCCAAACTCAATGGTGTACTCTTGCACACCCTACCCTTGATTCTCTTAGAAGTAATGTTGATAGATCCATTATTTCTCTTCATACTGAATATGGTAGAATTGGGACTTAGTGAGGGTTTTAAACACCTCCAACTTAGTCACTAGGGGATCGTTCTATAGACCAAGCATCTGCGTATGATTTTCCCACCAAGTTTGGGCATGGCCCCCTAACTTTGAAGTTAGGAAAATGAAATATTTTCCCCTTCTCCTTTGTTATGAACATCGCAATAAAATTTAATTGTTGCAACCATTGGTTCAATTTAATATCATCAATATCACATTGGTAGGGTTTGATGTCCACTTTTGCTTCCACTTTAAAGATATATTGGGAATAAGTGATAGTATTCATACTTGGTCTCTCTTTCTCTATATCCTTTTACTATGTCTTCACTATCTCCTTATTTCTCATTCAATCTAGAGTCTATGTTAGAGCCACCAAATTCCCCAAAAGGTATAAACATGTTCTCTACCATTGCCATAAAAATGGCCATGTTGCGAGAGATGTTAATGCATTGTGCTTTCATCTTTAAAAATATATCTTATAACTCATCCCGTGGATTATCATTGTACTCATCCACATTGATATGGTTTTAAGTCTTCTTTCTTATTGATCTAAGATATTTTCATCCAGTGACTGTATTAAATGAGCATAAACTAAAGTACACCATAAAGAAGGAAAATCTCAAAAGGAAAGAGACATAAGCATGAAATATGAATGAAAAAACTTGATAACGGAGTTCGTCCCTGGTGGACTACGTCTCCGGGTCTTGCTCTCAAATGGGTAGGCCTTTTTATTAACTCCACAAAATAATTGGTCAAAATACATAAGTATACCTCATTCTAGAGTTAAGTTACAAAATATTTGATTATATCAGAAAACCAACATCACCACTGCATTCGTGGCATCGAATTACCTAAAAATGACTGTCTTCACGCCTCAATCCAGGTATAGCACTTTCAGACCCAAGAAAAATCTTACCTCGATTTCCGTGCCTACACCTACAAATAATTACTGGGATCTGTCTCAAAATCTGTTCCTCTGTCTCAAAATTAGTGTCTCTTTCATACGGCCGCACCCTTGGTCTTCCTCCTCTTACTCTGGCAGAAACCCCCTTTATATAATAAAATGTGGGCGGTTATGAATTAATGGGGCGCTTGGTGCATTGGTTAGCAGAGGCTATTTTAAGTCGTTGGTTAGGCGGAGGTTTAGGCAGAGGTCTCGGGGTCGAACCCGTGTGCCTCCCCTTTTATTTTGGTATATTGTTATACAATTGGTGGGTGGATATATATATCGAACCGGTGGAATATGCCACCAATCTGGTGGAACCACCGCCAAATTTGGCGGTATATTTAATATATATATATATTTAAAACAAATTGGTTGTTGGGCATCATTGGTCATTTGCCTACTACCATGTGGTAGACCATGACTGGGCCATGTGACAACCAAACATTGGCCCACGTCACCTCCATGTACCGTCAACCTTCCACGTCACCTCTCTTCCACATCAACCTGCCACATGTTTTACGGATGCCATTTCAGCCTGCCACGTATAGTATGGATGCCACATGTCATATACAAACTTCCATGTGGCACATTTTCAATGGTTTACATGTCATCCCAAAAAGTCCAAAAATGACTGACACGTGGTAGCATCTGGTGTTGCCACATCATCATGTTGACGTCATTATGACATGTGTCACCCTCTGCACTTGCCACGTAAGTTGTATGGATGATGATGTCATCTGTACTGATGCTGGCATCAACAGTATGTATGTTGACTCATCCCTACTGACTGGGCTAGGTTGAAAAAAACTTTGACTGTGAATATATTTCGATATGTAACTCTGTTTGACGATCTGTTTGTGCCGTTAGAAATCTTGTGACGCGCTCTTCGTGATCATGCCATTTTCACTGAGTTTTGTGAACTTTGAATTTTTTCCCTTTCTCTATCTGTTGAATCCATTCTTAGCATCCTAAGTTGCCTCTGTGAGTTTTGAGTTGTTCTTAGCCTTTTCTGGATCCTTTTTGGATCACTGCTTCCCACTGAAAGATTTTTGGACCACCAAAATCTTTCATCAATCAATAGGTAAGTGAGGGAAGAGTCCCCTCACTTTTTCCCTTTCAATCCATTTTCCCTTGCTTGGATGTGTGCCCTTTAATCCTACTCGAAGATAATCAACATCACCCCTGTGTGAAGTCCTCGTCCTTTTGTCTAGATTGATATCTTCATGTAACTCATCCAAGTACTCAGGTGAAAACTCATCAACTGAATGTATTGAAACTTCCTTATCCTGATCCATGATCATGGGAGGCTAAAAAAGTTTCAATTTTTGTACGTTCACAACAGAGTAAATCTGCATATAAGGTGGAAGATCTAGACGAAAAGAATTGGTACCACTTTTCTCCAAGATACTGAAGGGTCCATAACGAATGGGATTGAGTTTCTTTCCTTCACCCTTCAATCTCTCCTTGTTGATGTGAAGCCATACCTGATCTCCAACCTAGAACTGATGATCAACCCTATGCTTTTCATGATGATATTTATACTGCTCTTGACTTTTCTCCAATTGTTCCCTGACTGCTCAGTGTATTAGTTGGATCCTCTGGATGAACTTGTGGGCTTTGTCCTCTATTCATTCTTCATTCACATTGGCATATATCCCATACATTAAGTCCAAAGGAACCTTTGGTAGGTACCCAAAACATGTCTCAAAAGGTGAACTCTGGGTGGATGAATGTAAAGATCGATTGTAAGCATGTTGTACATAGGGTATCTGTTCATCCCATAACTTGGGATGCTTGCTATAGTAGCCTCGAAGAAAAAGTACCATTGTTCTATTTACCACCTATGTCTTTCTATCGATCTGTGGGTGGAAAGAAATGATCCTCTTCAATTTGGTGTCCATCATTCTCCACAATCTATTCCAAAAATCCCTAAGGAATTGAGTATATTGATCTGAGATAATGGATGTGGGTAACCCAAAGTGAACCCAAACATACTAAAAGAAGAGATTAATAATCTACTCAACAATCATCTTCCTTTTACATAGCATCAAGATACACATCTTGTTGAACCTATCCACTACGACATAGAAATAATCATGACCCCCTTTGGTCATTGGTAAACTCCCTACAAAATCCATGGAAATTTTTTCCCATGGATGGGATGGAACATGAAGTGGTGAGTATAGCCCCAGTTTTCTATTAGTGGGCTTACAAGTAGAAAAAATCACACACCCCTTTACATATTTAGTTACAATTTCTTTCATTTGAGGCAAGTAAAAAAACCTCTGTAAATGAGCCATAGTTTTTCCTACCCCAAAATTCCNGCTGGGCATCATTGGTCATTTTCCTACTGCCATGTGGCATCCCATGACTAGGCCATGTGGCAACCAAACATTGGCCCACGTCACCTCCATGTATCGTCAGCCTTCCATGCCACCTCTCTTCCATGTCAGCTTGCCACATGTTGTACGGATGCCATGTCAACTTGCCACGTATAGTATGTATGCCACATGTCTTGTATGAACTTCCATGTGGCACATTTTCATTGGTTTACATGTCAACCCGAAAAGTCCAAAAATGAATGACACGTGGTAGCATCTAGTGTTGCCACATCATCATGTTAATTTCATCACGACACATGTCACCCTCTACGCTTTCCACATAAGTTGTATGGATGATGATGTCATCCATACTGATGCTGGCATCAACAGTACGTATGTTGACTCATCCCTGCTGACTAGGCTAGGTTGAAAAAAACTTTGACTGCGAATATATTTCGATCTATAACTCTATTTGATGATCCATTTGCACTGTTAGAAATATTTTGATGCGCTCTTAGCGATCATGCCATTTTCACTGAGTTTTGGGAACTTTGAATTTTTTCTCTTTCTATGTCTATTGAATCCATTCTGGGCGTCCTAAGTTGCCTCTGCGAGTTCTGAGTTGTTCTTAGCCTTCTATGGATCCTTTTTAGATCACACCTTCCCACTGAGAGATTTTTGGAACACCAAAGCTTTCATTAATCAATAGGTAAGTGAGGGAAGAGTCCCCTCACTTTTTCCTTCTCAATCCACTTTCCCTTGCTTGGATGTGTGCCCTTTAATCCTACTCGAAGATAATCAACATCACCCCTGCGTGAAGTCCTCGTCCTTCTGTATAGAATGATATATTCATGTAACTCATCCAAGTACTCAGGTGAAAACTCATCAACTGAATGTATTGAAACTTCCTCATCCTGATCCATGATCACAGGAGGCTAAAAAAGTTTCAATTTTTGTACATTCACAACAGAGTAAATCTGCATATAAAGTGGAAGAACCAAACGAAAATATTTGGTACCACTTTTCTCCAAGATAGTGAAGGGTCCATAACGAATGGGATTGAGTTTCTTTCCTTCACCCTTCAATCTCTCCTTGTTGATGTGAATCCATACCTGATCTCCAACCTGGAATTGATGATCAACCCTGTGCTTTTCATGCTGATATTTATACTGCTCTTGAATTTTCTCCAATTGTTCCTTGACTGCTTGGTGTATTTGTTGGATCCTCTAGATGAACTTGCGGGATCTATCCTCTGTTCATTATTCATTCACATCGGCATATCTCCCATACATTAAGTCCAAAGGAACCTTTGGTAGGCACCCAAAACATGTCTCAAAAGGTGAACTCTAAGTGGATGAATGTAAAGCTCGATTCTAAGCATGTTGTACATAGGGCATTTGTTCATCCCATAACTTGGGATGCTTGTTGTAGTAGCCTCGAAGAAAAAGTACCATTGTTCTATTTACCACCTCTGTTTGTTTGTCGGTTTGTGGGTGGAAAGCAATGCTCCTCTTCAATTTGGTGTCCATCATTCTCCACAAGCTATTCCAAAAATCCCTAAGGAATCGAGTATATCGATCCGAGACAATGGATGTGGGTAACCCAAAGTGAACCCAAACATATTGAAAGAAGAGATTAGTAGTATTCTCAACATTGATATGCTTTTTACATGGCATCAAGATACACATCTTGTTGAACCTATCCACTATGACATACAAATAATCATGACCCCCTTTGGTCATTGGTAAACTCCCTGCAAAATCCATGGAATTTTTTTCCCATGGATGGGATGGAACATGAAGTGGTGAGTATAGCCCCAATTTTCTATTAGTGGGTTTACAAGTAGAAAAAATCACACACCCCTTTACATATTTAGTTACAATTTCTTTCATTTGAGGCAAGTAAAAAAACCTCTGTAAATGAGCCATAGTTTTTCCTACCCCAAAATTCCCAGACACAAGAGAAGTGTGAGATTCTCATATTACATGTACTCATTCACTTGTCAGAATACATATCTTTCCAAGATGATAGAGTAGTTTTCCCTGCAGACAATAGTTTTGTACTTGTGCACCATGGGTTAGCTTCTCATAAACTTCTTTAAAATCTTCATCGATGGCATATTGTTCTACATAGATATCATGAGATAAAGAAGTATTCTTCAAAATAATAGAAGAAACAAAAGGAGGTCTAGAAAGCATATCAGATACCTTGTTACTTGTACCCTTCTTGTACTTGATTAGCAAATGAAATTGTTGTAGAAAACCCATCCATTTGTAGTGTCGAGATTGTTGCAGTTTGGTCTGTGCTTGGAGATAATGTAAGGGTTGGTGATCTGTATGTATGATTGTTTCCTTCCCTAACAAGTAATGCTTCCATTTCTTTACGCTTTTAACTAATGCATACAACTCTTTATCATATGTAGGATAGTTAACAACAACTTGGTTAAAATTTTCAGAGTAGTAACATATAGGATTACGATATTGCATCAATACTTAACCCATGACGTATCCGCTGGAATTTTTATTGATCGCAAAAGGACGTTGAAGATTTGACAATGCTAATACTGGTGTGGTATTGATCTTCTCCTTCAAAGTGTGGAAATTTTTTTGATGCTTTCCTTCCCACTGAAAAGTGTTCTTCACACTGGTTAAGGCATGCAAAGGAGTTGCTATAAAGGAGAAGTTGGGAATGAATCTCCTCCAATACTGGGTTTCACCTAAGAAGCTTCGGACCTCGGTTACACTTTTTGGCTCAGGACAATTTACAATTACATCAATTTTGGAAGGATTAATTTTCAATTGTCCTCCTCCTACAATATGACCTAAGTATACAAATGAAGTCTTGCCAAATTCACATTTAGACATTTTTACATACAAATTTTCCCTTTTCAAAGTATCCAATACTTACTTTACATGCCTCACATGTTCATCCCAAGTCCCGCTAAAAATAAGAATGTTGTCTAAATACACAATCACAAATTCATCTAGGAAAGGACTGAATACATCATTCATCACATGCATGCAATTTTTTGGAGCATTACAAAGCCCAAACGACATAACTAACCACTCAAAAAATCCTTGTTTGGTTTTAAAGGTAGTATTCCATGCATCTTGTTTTGCGACCCTAATTTGATGGTATCCACTGCGCAAATCCGACTTAGTGAAATAAAAAAACATTCTTTAATTGATCAAGTAAATCATCTATACGAGGAAGAGGGTATCATTTTTTCACCGTGATTTTGTTTAAGGCCCGATAATGGACACAATCTCCATGTGTCATCTTTCTTTGGCACCATCACGATCGAAGAACCACAAGGAGATGAACTAGGCCTGATGACCCCTTGTTCCAATAACCTTGTACCTTCTTATTGATCTATGTCATCTCCACAACTGGCATCCCATACATGCCCACATTAGGAAGAGGATAATATTTCTGAAGATGTATCTCATGTTGGATTTCCCTCTTCGGAGGTAATCCATCTGGTTCCTGAAACATATCATCATACACTACTGCATTTGGGTCAAATTCCGATGTTTTATTTGTGGCGTTATGGACAAAATTGTCCATATTGTCGCAAAATAGAGGAAATTTATAAAAAAAAAAAATCATGTTGCCCGATAATGTCGGTCTTGCCACGTTGATGTCTCTCTTGCCACGTTAATGTCACTCTTACCATGTTAACGTCTCTCTTTCCACGTTTTCCACTGGAACGTCTCTCTTGCCACGTTTTCCACTGGAACGTCCCTCTTGCCACGTTTGTGAAGATGTATGTCTCAATTGCGACATTTGTGAAGATGTATGTCGCAATTGCGACGTTTTGGAAACTAGGTTTTCTCCTCCAATGGTCACCTTAGTATGTTCACCAAGTCAAAATACCAACGGTCACTTAGGACTTTTTTACGTCGGAATTGCGACGTTACAAAATCTATAAATATGTTGCATTTAACGGA
>JZKD02S1675214.1:39976-70940 GCA_000966675.3 Picea glauca
CTAGCTGGGCAGAATGTTGAAGGTGAATCAAAGCTTGAAGAACAAGATGAAGCGTAGCTTCAAGAAGAAGATATTTGTCTATTCATCAACAACGAACAATAATCTGTCAATGATGAAGATTGCTCAAAATATGTATCATAATTGTTGAGTGAATGTGTGCCTCCTGTTCTGCATCATTTGGCTGAATTCAAAGACCATCCTTATGAAGAAATTGTTTTCATAAATGATGATGAAGATTTGAACTTAAATGAAATGGAGATGCAATCTCCCACTTGGCTTGAGAGTGAAAGGCGAGATAGCATGGATGTTGAAGTGACTGAAGCTAATGTGTGCACTGAAGTTTGCAAATAAGTTCTGTCTTTTCGTTGTTGTAAATTTAATTTTGAAGAAAATGTTAATGAAGCAGGAAGAAATTTCCATGTATGCTGTCACTAGCTGACACCTATATGACTTACTCCTCCTTTGGGCTTGGAATGACTATTAGGTCTTGATATTGATATTGTATTTTTTTTTTAAATACCTACACAAAGGTGGCAATTGTGACGTCTTTCACTCTCTTCACATCGTTATTGCCACGTCCAAGACGTCTCTCTTTCCACCTCCAAGATTATCGCTCCCATAGAAACCACGTCGAAGCTAGTAACTCCTGGCCATCGCTGTTGCCACCTGATGGACGCCATTCTTGCGATGTTCAAGAGTGTTGCTCCCATAGCAACCACGTCGGAGCTAATACCTCGTCCCGTCGGTCTTGCCACCTTCAGAACGTTTCTCTTGCCACCTTTGAAACGTCTCTTGTGCCACGTTTGAAATGTCGGTCTTGCCACCTTTGAAGCGTCTCTCTTT
Organism: Picea glauca; assembly: GCA_000966675.3. Classification (NCBI taxonomy): domain Eukaryota; kingdom Viridiplantae; phylum Streptophyta; class Pinopsida; order Pinales; family Pinaceae; genus Picea; species Picea glauca. The sequence continues at coordinate 40,820 of JZKD02S1675214.1, forward strand.
CCACGTTTGAAATGTCTCACTTGCCACGTTTGCAATGTCTCACTTTCCATGTTTGAAATGTCGGTCTTGCCATGTTTGTAACATCTCTCTTGCCATGTTTGTAACGTCTCTCTTGCCACGTTTGAAACGTCTCTCTTTCCACGTTTGCAACGTCGGTCTTGCCACGTTTGAAACGTCTCTCTTGCCACGTTTGAAACGTCGGTCTTGCCATGTTTGAAACGTCTCTCTTGCCACGTTTGAAATGTCGGTCTTGCCACGTTTGCAACGTCTCTCTTGCCACATTTGAAACGTCAGTCTTGCCACGTTTGCAACGTCTCTCTTTCCACATTTGCAACATCTCTCTTGCCACGTTTGAAACGTCACAATATAGACGAAAACTAGGCCGTCAAAAAAATGATGTCATGTGAAACGACGTTTGAGGGGGTCCGAGGTTTGTCGGTCTTCCGACAATAGAAAGTGGCAATTGCGTCGAACGCGTCGTCGGAATTTGACCCAAATGCAGTAGTGATACTTAGAAACAATATCAATTAATTCCTTTTTATGAGATGGATCACACCCTTGGAAAGCGTCATATGTCCTGACATATTTCTCTTTGACAACCATGAGTACATATCTCTTATTAGTGTTTATGAGTCTTTTCATTTTCCCTACACTGACAAGTGTCGTATTTACCCTCATGTTGTGTGCTCTAACAATATATTCCAGTCCCCCTTTAGTAAGGTGGTATTTTTTCTCATGACGAAAGAATACTGCTTTTCTATCATAAAGATAAGGACTTCCCAACACTATGCCACATATATCAAGTGGTACAACATCCAAATCCACTTCATCAATCAACTTTGAAGCAATAGCAAATCTAGTTGCACATTGTTTGGTGACATTAAGTTTTTCTTTATCACATACCCAACCAAGAGGATAAGGCTTCATATGTGGTTTCGTTTCAAGACCGATATTCTTGATAAGTGCTTCAGATATTAAGTTTACTTTGGAACTCGGATCAAATAATGTATCTATTTTAGTATGTTTAGATACAAATCTTATATGAAATAACTCATTCCTCTTTCGTTCATCAACATGAGATTCATCATTGCAACTTGAACTAGCATGAAGAGAATATTTACCTTGTACTCCAACCACTATGATCTTTCCTTCATCTCTTGAATCAAAACCAAGATCTTGCTTCACTGTAGAAATGATCTTTGTCTTCCCCTTTCCACCGAACTGTTTCGGTTTCTTTTCTGGATGCAGTTTCCAACAATGTTCTTCATCGTGACCGCTCTTCTTGCAATGAGTGCAAGATGATTTTCCTCCTTCTCTCGTCACTGTGGTGGTCTTCTTGTCCTTCCTTTTAAACTTCTTGAAAGGTTTATGTGGGAGATTGGAAGCTTTCTTTGTGGTATCTTCTTGAACATGTTTTCCCCTATTCTCAAGGTGAGTGGCTTGCACACAAACTTCGTCAATACCGGTAGGGTTAAGAAGTAGTAAAGTATGATGAATAAAACCGTGAAGTGCGCCAATATACTTCATTATAGTTTCATAATAATCCAAAGGAATGTTCATTGCAAGATATTTCTTCCTAAATTCTTCTATGAAACTTTGTACAGTTTGACCTTTACTTTGCCTTAAAAAATTTCATTCCATCATTTTATGTAAATACCCTAATGGATATAATTGCTTCCTTATCTCGTATTTAAATTAATACCATGAGGAAATAAGATTGCCACACTTACTTCTATCCTAAATCTTTCTCTCCCACCATATGAGAGCAGTGCCTTCCAACCGAAGAAAAGTCAGTTGCACTTTAACTTCCTCTTCATTAATATGTTGAACACGACAATATACTTCAACCTATTGGATCCAATTATCTATCTTTTCAAGATTAACATCTCCATTAAACATAGGTAAAGAAAATTTTACATCAAGCTTTAATAATGGTTTCTTAAAGGAGGCTTTATGGCTAGAATGGTGAGAATGATGAGAATGATCAGAAGAAGAAGAACTAGAACTTGAAGGTGAAGATGGAGGCTCAGGAGTATCTCCTCCAGCCCCTTGGTTTATTGAAGCATCATCATCTACATGTGCTTCATTTTTCTTCTCTTTATTCTTCATCCTCTACTCATAATATCCATACATTCGTTCGACCATTTCTGGCATGTGATAAAAGACCATCTGAACATTTTTCTCCTGTTCATCACACTTGTCCTCTTCTGCCATTTTCTTCCTTCAGGATGCATGACTAACTTCGAGATTGAAAGTATTAAGAGTTCCTTCACCCTGCTTATGCTTGGCCCTAGTAAGAATCTATACTCAACAATTCAATTCAAAGACGAAAGCTCTAATACCAACATGATCTGGGATATTTTCATCCAATGAATTATTAAAGAATCGTATTAAATGAGCATAAACTAAATTACACCATAAAGAAGGAAAATATCAAAAGGAAAGAGACATAAGCATGCAATATGAATGAAAAAACTTGATAACGAAGTTTGTCCTTGGTGGACAATGTCTTCGGGTCCTGCTCTCAAATGGGTAGGCCTTTTTATTAACTCCACAAAAGAATTGGGAAAAATACATAAGTATACCTCATTCTAGAGTTAAGATACAAAATATTCTATCAGATAAGAAAACCGACATCACCACTGCATTCGTGGCATCGAATTACCTAAAAATTACTGTCTCCAAGCCTTGATATGAGTCTGGCACTTTCGAACCCAAGAAAACTCTTGCCTTAGTTTCAGTGCCTGCACTTGCAATTAATTACTGGGCTCTGTCTTGAAATCCATGCCACTGTCTCAAAATTCATGTCTCTTCCGTATGGCCATGCCCTTGGTCTTCCTCCTCTTACTGTGGTGGAAACTCCCTTTATATAATAAAATGTGGGCAGTTATGAATTAATGGGGCACTTGGTGCATTGGTTAGTGGAGGATATTTTAATTCATTGGTTAGGTGGAGGTTTAGGCGGAGGTCCCGACGTCGAACCCGCGGGCCTCCCCTTTTATTTTGGTATATTGTTATACAGTTGGTGCGTGAATATATATATCGGACCGGTGGAATATGCCGCAAATCTGGTAGAAGCGCCACCAAATTTGGTGATATATTTAATATATATATATATATATATATATATATTAAATTTTTTTATTTTTGGGCGTCATTGGGAATTTTCCCACTGCCATGTGGAAACCCATGAATGGGCCACATGGAATCCAAACATTGGCCCACGTCACCTCCTTGTACAGTCACCCTGCCACGTCACCTCTCTGCCACATCAGCCTACCACATGTTTTACGGATGCCACATCATCCTGCCACATATAGTACATATGCCATGTGTCCTGTATGGACTGCCATGTGGCACATTTTCATTAGTCCAGATGTCAGCCTGAAAATTCCAAAAATGTCTTACACGTGGAAACCTCTGGTGCTGCCACATCATCATGACACATGTCACCCTCTGCGCTTGCCACATAAGTTGTATGGACGATGATGTCATCCATACTGATGCTGACATCAATAGTATGGATGCTGACTCATCGCTGCTGATTAGGCTACGTTGACCAAAACTTGGACCGCAAATATCTTTCAATCCATAACTTCGTTTGATGAGCCGTTTGCGTCGTTAGAAATCTTGTGACATGCTCTTCACAATCATGTCATTTTTATTGAGTTTTGGGAACTTTGAATTTTTTCCCTTTCTCTGACTGCTGAAGCCATTCTGAGCATCTAGAGTTGCCTCTGCGAGTTATAAGTTGTTCTTATCCTTCTCTGGATACTTTTTGGATCTCTTATACCAATTATTTCTGGAACCTACGGGTGAGTGTAAGAACTTGGTGGCCGAAAAATTGGCAATGTCATGATTAAGAATGCACACATTCCTACATTTATAGGTTCGGTTGTGGTCAAACCTCCATGTGAATTTCCACATAGGTTAAGTAGTAGGAGAACATGTGTGCTCTTAAGAATGCATGCGTGTTCTTACTATGAAGAGCTATTTTGTGCCACTGCTTTGGACATCATTGTCTATTCCATTGCAATTGCCCAAGGGAAATTGACATCTATTTCTCACTATAGGGAAATAATGTACGAGTATTATAGCACTAGTTTGGACAAAAACCAGATCAAAGAAATGGCCATTTCAAAACAACAAATATTGTTTATTTTTAGGGATCCTAGAAATGGACAAGAACTACCATTAACCAGGAAACGCAAATCCAGTGACTAGTGTATCCATCCCCATATTAGTCAAAACATGGATAGGTGGTACATGGTTTTTTATAAACCTCCATGCAATAACATGGATATGCCCTTATATGTTTTGAGGAAATTATGGGTAAACATGTTAACTACTTTTACATTAGTGACTTTTATGGGGTCGGTCGAGGGTCTGCACAAAACTGAGAGAAGGCCAGGCCTGACCCCGATTTAGGTACCCATCCTCCTAGGCGAAGGCTTGACCCCCCTACCCAACATCCTCCTACTGTAGATAACTTGCAACAGGTACGACTAGCCATCTCCTCATTGACTCGTAGACTAGTGCAACACGGTATCTTTGTTGCACTATCTCGACTGCAGGTGCATGCCATTGACATTGATAGGGGGTTCAGAGCTTCAGAATGCACAAGAGAGTAAAATGAGGAGAGAGAACATGGACATAGTAGTCATCTATGTAAACCTCACAGATGTCGTAGCTGTGGGAAGGCATGTTATGGGCCTATAGAGCCCACTGGACAACATAACTTCATGGAGGAGGTTAGTATCTTAACCCTTTTTTTGGTTCTTCAACGTTATATATTTATTTTTATTTTGTGTATTTATATAGATATTTGATTATATGTTTTTTTTCGGTTGTTATGTCCCTGAAACATACCCTCTACACCTATGGATGAATCAGTTCCTAGCACCACCACTAATGCAACAATAGAGGCAACATGTTCATTGGGTGCATTGTACACACAGGTATGTATCACATTTGATAGATTCAACATAGTCATTTCTTTATTTTATGACATCCTCAAATTTTGTATATGTTCTCTTGTTTCTACAAGATTTGGCACCAGGCGATGCCAGGGATTGTCCATCTGGGATGGGCAAGTCACCAACATCACATGTATCATGTGTAAAGTTAAATATCGTATAATTCTCAAAATGATTGTGCTTATGTTTTTGAATATTAGTATTTGGTACGAATAGTTCAATTTTATTCATGTGTATGCAGTCCAATGATTTATTTGATAGGTATAGTAGTATTGCACCCCTCGGGAACCTAGGCATTGCTTCTGGGTTTCCTTTCTCCATGCCTAGGGTGTTGGAATCACTTGTACAACCTGTGAGGGTTCATCACATCCCACCTGTCTACCACCCACCCCCATCACCACTTTCATCCCCATTGACAGAGACTGTCATAGTAGAGGTTGTCTCAGAGTAGGTTGTACAACATAATGCTCCATCTGACGGTGAATTTCCATCGATTCCTAAGATATTCATGGTGAGATAATGCATTGATGATCATTTTTTATGTTTCATGAATTTTTTTCATGCATATTTATTTAATTTTATTGACTTGATCCTTGTAAATGATGGAGGGTCGCATTGCATAGAGATTGGGGTCATGGAGGAGGGAAACATCCTCACGATTAACAATTTCATATGTTGTGAGTTGTCTTAGTTTAAATTAAAAAGTATCAATTTGTATGTATAATAATTCATTGATGAAAAAAACTTATAACATTGTTATTGTTTGTGCAATCTCCATAGCGTCGAAGCATGCCCAAGCCTAGAACCTTTCTAGGTACATCCTCGAGCAAGAGAAGAAATATAGAGTTCCAGGATGCTCTTGAGGGTGGCAATGTTGGAAATGGTCAATGATTGGCCAATTACTTCCATATCATATCTAGGCTACGATATAGATGCTTTTTTATGTTAGGGAACTTGTATACTAACCAAGAGTTGTTATTTTGTAAAAAATGTACAATTTAGACAATGTTGAATACACAAACACACACACACACACACACACACACACACACACACACACACACACATTTCATGGTACACTTTTAATGAATCTCATTTTTTCTACATTTGATGTTTATGAACATATGAATTTCAAAGTGTTTGAATTCCAAAGTGTATGAATTTTATGTGTATTAATCCCTTGATTTGTTTCTATTTAGAGATTATAATTCCTTTCATTATGCATTAAGAAATAACTTATGGGCACACACATTTGAGATCAATGTTATTTTCTAGGGAACACAAAATATTAGCCTCTATCTATGCATGACATATATAAAATCATTTGATTTATGTGTAACCCTTCATAAAGGATAAAAAGACTAGTGAAAGACTCATCAATGAAAATGTTTGTTAAGATTGTGTAGTGGGTATTTGTAAATTTTGTTCAACCCATCAATTATTAATAAAATTTATTCAGTAATGTTATGCTACCAAAAGTATATCTAGAGAGTAATTCTACCAAAATTCTATCTAGAAAGTAATGCCTTGCACATTTTCCTTCCTCCAACCTAATAGAAAATTAGCACATGTGAATGGGTAAATTATGTGTCTCTAATAAATAGACTAATGTAGATCAACTACTTTTATGTGGTTACATGCTAGTATAATACATCTTATAGATAATTAATGATGTGATATTCAAAATGTAAAACTTGAAAAATATACTAATGAATTTCCAAATTTGGTATCTATGATACAATTTCATTACCTGCATAATGCATATATTTACTTGTTGACAATTGCAACTATTTCAAGTTGTCGCTCTCACACTATCTTGATTCTCAAGTAAGCCATCAATTTTACATGAAATGAATTGTGTATCATCCACGAGAGGGGCTCTATTTATAGGTTATTTTTAGGTTTTTAGTTGTCATAGGGTTTTAGTGATAGTTGTCTTAGGGATTCTCAAGTATGCATTGGTATTCATACCATGGTATTGCAATGGTATGCATACCATTGGTTTTCATACCATTGGTATCCATACCATGGTATGCATACCATTGGTATTGCAATGGTATGGATACAATGTCATGTATACCATGGTATTACAATGCTATGCATACCATTGCATACCATGGTATTGCAATGGTATAGATACCATTGTATTGTAATGGTATGCATACCATGGTATCGTAGTGGTATGTATACCATGGTATCGTAGTGGTATGCATACCATATATAGGTTATTTTTAGGGTTTTAGTTGTCTTAGGGATTCTAAAGTATAGCATACTATTGGTATGCAAATGATTGCATACAATTGGTATGCATACCATTGCATACCATTGGTATGCATGCCATTTCTAAGTTATTTTTAGGGTTTTAGTTGTCTTAGGTTTTTAGTGGTATTTGTCTTAGGGATTCTCAAGTATGCATACCATTGCATACAATTGGTATGCATACCATGGTATTGCAATGGTAGGCATACCATTGGTATGAATACCATGGTATTACAATGCTATTGCAATGGTATGAATACCATTGCATGATAATGGTATGCATACCATTTATAGATTATTTTTAGGGTTTTAGTTGTCTTAGGGTTTTAGTGGTAGTTGTCTTAGGGATTATCAAGTATGGCATACCATTGCATAGCATTGGTATGCATACCATTTATAGGTTATTTTTAGGGTTTTAGTTTTCTTCTAGGGTTTTAGTGGTAGTTGTCTTAGAGATTCTCAAATATGCATACCATTTCATACCATTGATATGCATACCATGGTATTGCAATGGTATGCATACCATTTATAGGTTATTTTTAGGGTTTTAGTTGTCTTAGGGTTGTAGTTTTAGTTGTCTTAGGGATTCTCAAGTATGACATACCATTTGTATGCATACCATGGTATTGAAATGGTATGCATACCATGGAATCAAAATGGTATGCATACCATGGTATCACAATCATATGAAAACCAATGATTAAGAACACATGCACGTTCCTAGGAACACACACTCTAAAGAATGTGTACGCATTCCTAGGAATGTGCACTTGAAAGAACGTGTGCGTGTTTCTACAACTATATGTTCGAGTGTGGTCGAACCTCCATGTGGATTGCCACGTAGGTCAAGAGGCAGGAGCAAGTGCGTGCTCTTAAGAATGTGTGCATGCTCTTAAGAACGTGTGCGTGCTCTTAAGAATGTGTGCACATTCTTACTGTTGTTATTTTTTTAACTTTCCGAGAGCGATTTTGTGCATATTGTGAACAAAATTGTACTCGTGTTTCTCATTGGGAAAATAGTGTGAAGACAGGAGGAAGAAAGAAAGGATATTACCACTACCACCACCATTATGTGTCTAAGAATGTTACATTTATCTAAAATTTAGTCCAATTTAGTCAATCTAGTTTAACATATTTCTCCCAATGATCTAAATTGAAAAAAAATTGTAATTTAGTATATTAAATAAAAAAGGAAACTAATTTACATGCCATGGATGTTAAATTGCAGCATATACAATACAATGGAACCCTAAGAGAATTTAAACCCCTCAAAATAAAAACAAGAAGATCAAAACCCCAACCCATGACCACCACCACAGAATGTAAACAATGAAATTGATGAGGGGTTGGTGATATTAAGAAACCTTGACGAACAATTAAAGGAGACTAGGGAACCTAGTAGAGTCTCCTTGGCCACTTCTTTGGACATAATTGTCCAATCCATTGCAAGTGCCCAAGGTAAATTGACATTTGTTTCCGAAGATAGGGAAACAATGTATGAGTATTATAGCATTGGTTTGGACAGAAACTAGATCAAAGAAATCGACATTTCAAAAAAACAAATATTGTCTATTTTTAGGGATCCAAGAAATGGACAAGAACTACCATTGACCAGGAAACACATATCCATTGACCGGTGCATCCATCCCCATATTTGTCAAAATCGGATGGATAGGTGGTACATGGTTTTGGATAAACCACCCTGCAATAACATGGATATTCCCTTGTTGATTAAGGTTGGTTGTCATTGATGTCAACCCTTGAAGAAATCCCCGTAGCACAAAGGTTTGGGTAATGGACCCAAGTTTGATTGATGGATAACGGTATGAGTTTTGATATATTTTCAGGTAATAATATTATATGGATAGTACATGTCATTCCATTTCTGGTGGTATGTGGAACATCACATAACTCCTCACGGATTGAGAGTTACGGCCTTACGAAGTTGGAGGACCCTCATATGTCATCTAGAAGCCCCAAAAGGTCATAGTAGTCAACGTGGTCTAAGGGATTTTAAAAGGTAAATAATAAAGTGAAGTGATGAGTGTACTATAACTCAAAGTGGATAAAAAATAAATTAATTCAATAATAAATTTAATGGAGAAATTAGAAGTGGGTTAACCCTAAAATAAGGAAAGTGGGCAAAGTGACCTAGAAGATGTTTTTAAAGAAGCTACTTGGAGAGTATAAATAAGAGGCAAGGCTCTCTCATTTAAGACACACTTGAGAATATTGAATACCTATAGGTGTTTGAGGTAACCAAATGATATCTAAGCCTAATTTATGAGGAAAGTGAAGAAAAGAAGGCCAAAATTCAAGGAAGGATAAATTCTTTTGATGATACTTTCTAAGGTATGTTTTTTTTAGGTCATCTCACCATTTTCGCAATAACGTTTTTTGTAGAATGATTCAGACCATGAAATTTCTTCTCCATTTAGGAATCATATCCAAGTATCCGTGGTAAAAACATCAGCTTGTGGGTCGTTGTATTTTTGGAGTTACGCTACATGGAAAATAGGGTTTGTGGCTAGTCCTGAAACTAGTCAAAAACAAGTGTTTTGGGTAAAAACGTCATAGATTCTTCATAACATATCCAAATTCAATAAGATTTTTTTTTTTTATTAGAGTATAGTCTTTATTTTGTTGTGTAATAGTTTCATATCATTTCAACAATTATTCCATGTGGGGCATGCTCTACAAGGTCTCTCTCTAGAATAAGCCATAATTCAACAAGGTGTGCCATTTTTTCCATAACTCCTTTTATGAGAGGTTACAAGTAGTGGAACCTATAGGAATTGAATAAAACACACTAAAGAACATTTTGTATCAGTTTCATATATTTATTCATTACAAGTACAAAGTTATGATTATTTCAAGTTAGGGTCGTTGACTAATCCAAAACTAGTCTTGTGAGACTAAAGAAACGTTTGATGAAAATGCTAGTCTCTTGTTGTTAAAGTTAAGGAAGGTTTGCAAGTATGTGATCATATACACCAGGTCTATTACAAAGTTACAAATCATATTTGGATGATGAAATTGATGACGGATTTTGGTTGAGGTATAAGTTCGGTACATGGTTGAGACAAGTAGTTGATGAGTTGGCACATACATAAGGTGTATAGTTGATGATGTTGGTACATATTGATGAGTTATAGTTGATGAGTACTTGACACATGATTGGTACATACTTGGTACATGTTTGGTTTCACTTGTTTACGGTATAGGTTGATTACAGATTGTTTGGTACAGGTTGGTGCATGGTTGATGCACTTGTTTACGGTACAGGTTCATTACAGGTTGAGGTACAGGTTGATGCATGGTTGACTCATGGTTTAGGTTTATTGGTACATGTTTACAGCGGTATATCTCACAGTGATAGTGTGACAGTGGTTCCATCATTCTACTTCTACTTCAAGGCGGTTGGACGGGGAAATGATAGGTGGTTGTAGCCACCTTCCGGTTGTAGCCGGAGAACATAAGGGGTTGTAGCCTCCTTCTGGTTGTAGCCAGAGAATTGGGGAGTTGGAGCATCCCTCAAATTGTAGCCTAAGAAACTAGGGGGTTGGATCCTCCTTCCAGTTGTAGCTAGAAAAAAAAGGAAGGTGGTGCTTCCAATGAATGTAATTCTTCAAGACATATAAGATAAAGCATTATGTGGTTTTCTCTCAATTTGGGTTTCCATGTAAAACAATGGTGTATTATGTATGTGTGTGATTTTTCATTTCTTAATGCTCATTATTGGATAATAATTCTACATTGATATAACACTTGGATTATTTGGAGAAAAAGGATTATAATTACGCTATTACTAATTCACTTCCCCTCTCAGTAATCCAACAATTAGTATCAAACAAGGTTCCTTCAGAAATCAGTTTAACCACTGAAAGGTAGATCATGGAGAGTACCAACTCATATAAAAATGGAATACCACACTTTTATGGACAGAAGTATGCTTTTTGGAGCATAAGTATGAAGACATATATACAAGCACAAAGGTCTGAAATTTGACAATCAATTGTAGATGGATACACAGTACCAGCAGTTCCACCAACAAATGACAAAGCAATGAAACTTGGTCAGAATAATTCCAAAGCTACAAATGCACTTTTGAATTGTCTCACTGAAATAGTATTCACCAAATTTGCACATTGTAAATCCTCCAAGGAGATTTGGGACAAGCTTCGAAATATTTGTGAAGGAGATACAAAAGTCAAAGTAGCAAAACTTCAAACTTACAGAGGTCAATTCAAACAACTAAAAATGAAGGAAGATGAGAATATTGCAACCTAATTCTTAAGATTTGATGAAACAATGAATGCAATCATAGGATTGGGAGAAGAAATCGAAGAATCTGTAATTGTTCAAAAGGTACTAAGATCTCTTCCTATGAGATTCAACCCTAAGATATCAACACTAGAAGAAATATCGGATCTGAACTCAATAAGCATGGACGAACTACATGGAATCTTCATAGCATATGAAATGAGAACTGAACAGGAAAATCCAGATGTAAAAGAAGTAGCCTTCAAAGAATCCAAAAGATCAAAGAAAAAGAAAAAGGAACAAGAAGAATATAGCAGCAGCAACGACGTCTCGGAAGATGATGAAGAAATTGCCAGCTTCATCAAAAGACTGAACAAGGGAACCAATGGTAGGTATAGAGGTAAGCTTCCTTTAATTTGTTTTAGTTGTGATGGTATTGGTCATTTTGCTAACAAATGTCCTCATAAGAAAAAGATAAATGATGAAGGTTACTCAAAAGGAAAACATACATATAAAGGAAAAATAACTACAAAGAAATATTTCAAGAAAATCTTATGCATCAAAGAAGACATTTCATCATCAGATGAAGATGAAATCAGTGATAGTGACACAGGAAGAGTTATATTCATGGTAGTAAAAGATTCTAACAAAGAAGACTCTAAAGAAAAATATGAAGAAGCTGAAGAATGATATGAAGAATTCGAACATGAAATTGAAGAGGCACAAGTTGACTATCGAGAAGAATTAATGTGTGCCATAGAAGTTATCAGAAGAGAAAAGTAGAAAAACAATAAACTACAAGCATAACTAGACAAGAAAAAAGACACTCAAGAACTAGAAAAAATGATCACAATATTGAAGGTTCAAATAGAAGAAGATAAAAGAATTGAAGAAGCACTCAAAGAACAACTAGAAGAAAAGGACAAGATCATTGGAAACTTGGAAGCATATATTGTCACACTAAGAAGGGATATTCAAAAGAAAAATATGCAGAATAGCTCAAAAGTTCTGGATGACATTATCAGCATTCAAAAATATCATCTTGACAAGTTTGGACTTGGATACAATCAGATAGAAAAGGGATCAAGCTCCAAAACAACAGATCAAGAAAAAAATCCAAAAAGCTATGCAGAAATAATCAAAGGGGATAGGAAAATGTACAAGGAAGATTACAGGGACACTCCTCCACCGAGAAGATTAGGATTTCAAAATCAACAATAGACGGATAGGCCTCAAGAAGAAGAAGGATTCATAAGAGCACCTTCTTTCAGAAGATATTCAACTCCCAAGTATCAAACTATATTTTTTGGTTTATGTTATGAATGTAATAATTTTGGACATAGAGTTATGAATTGCAGAGCTAACAATAGGAACAATAACAACTTTGAGAGTCATACACAAAGGGGTTACTCAAGAATACCTAGTGAAAGACAAAGAAGAAGTTACAACAGGTTTGAATCTTTGAGCACTGAAGTGGAATGTTACAAATGTAACAATTTTGGACATGTGGACAAAAATTTCAAAATGATAGTCCCTCCTAAAGAACCTCAACAGAATAACAACAGTCACAGAAAAGAACCTCATAAAACGACATGGATAAGAAAGAAAAAGCAGTATAGCAATGAAGAATGCACAGTCGCTCTACAAGCAAAGCAGAAGAAACACGGTTGGTATGTTGATAGTGGGTGTTCAAAACACATGACAAGTGATAGAGACAATTTTATTACATTGCGAAAGGAAAGAAATGGATCAGTCTCCTTCAAAAATGATAATTTAGCCAAAATCATTGGAGAAGGCACAATCTGAATTGGGAACAAGAATAAAAAGGCACAGTCTGAATTGGGAACAAGAATAAAAAGGCACAAAATGTTCTACTTGTAGAAGATATGAAACATAATATTCTAAGTGTGAATCAAATGTGTGACGAAGGTCATAAAGTACTTTCGATTAACATAAGTGTGAGATAAGAAGAGAAGTTTCAGGGAAATTGGTCGGTACAACTGCAAGAACTTCAAACAATATATATGTGTTAAGTGAAATTGGAAATGAAAAGTGTTGTCTAGGAAATGAAGATGAAAGTTGGCTATGACACAGAACAATGGGTCACATTCATTTTGATAACCTTATCAAATTCAGAAAAAGAGAAGTAGTCAGATAAATGCCCGAGATCACGAAATGAACCAACACTTTATGCAAGCATTGTCAACAACGAAAGCAAACAAAGACCAGGTTCAAATCAAATAAATATTCAACAACAAGACCACCGGAAATTGTGCATACTGATCTAGTTGGACTAACTGCAACAAAGGGTTTAAAAGATGTGAGATACTTTATGTTATTAGTTGACGATTATACAAGAATGACTGCAATTTGCTTTCTCAAGAACAAGTCAGAATCTTTTGAAAACTTCAAGATCTACAAGGAAATGGTTGAAAATGAGATGGATTCAAGAATCAAATGCTTGATATTTGATAATGGAGGACAATTCACTTCAAAGAAATTTATGGACTACTACAACAGTCATGGAATAAAAAGGAAAATCTTCGTTTCTAGGACACCTAAACATAATGGAGTTGTTGAAAGAAAGAAAATGATAGTACAGGAAATGGCTCGAACAATGCTAATGGATTCCAAATTGACAGATATATTTTGTACACAGGCAGTTCATACAATAGTTCACATTCAAAACAGAGTAATGCCTAGAAACAACACTGATAAAACTCCCTATGAGCTATGGAAAGGAAGACCAAAAAATGTGAAGCACTTCAGAGTTTTTGGAAGCAAATGCCACATCAAAATAGAATATAGCAGAATGAGAAAGTTTGACTCTCATGTGGACAAAGGAGTACTTGTTGGTTACTCAAGTACAAGGAAAGCATACAAGTGTTACAATCTAAGATTGAACAAATTTGTGGAAAGCATCAATGTAACAATTGATGAAACATGCAGACCCGAATCAAAGGAAGAAGAAAACAAATCAATGGAACAACTTTTCGAAGAAGAAGAAGAAGAAGAAGATGAAGTAGAAGAGGAAGATGAAGAGAATCTGATAGAAACAAAAGAGCAAGTTCAACAAGTATCTCCAAAGACACATAGAAAACGAGTATAGAAGAATCATCCTTCAGATCAGATTATTGGAAACAAAGATGCAGGAGTTGAGACTAGAATAAAAATTTGTTCTTTAGAACAAACACACCTAGCACTCTTATCTACAATTGAACCAAACAATTTTGAAGTATCCAACAAGGACAAATTTTGGAATAAGGCCATGAATGAAGAATTGGATCAAATACAGAAAAATGACACTTGGGAACTAGTTCCAAGACCAAAGAATAAGAATGTGATCGGCACAAAATGGGTTTTCAGGAATAAAGTAAATGAAGATGGATAAATTACAAGGAACAAATCTAGATTGGTATGTAAAGGATATGCACAGATTGAAGGAATCGACTTTGAAGAGACATTTGCCCCAGTTGCCAGAATGGAAGCAATCCGATTGCTTTTAGCCTATGCATGCTCCAAAAATGTTAAAGTATATCATATGGATGTAAAATAAGCTTTTCTGAATGGGGAACTTGAAGAAGAAGTCTACATTGAACAACCAGAAGGATTTCAATGGTCAGAGAACGCATATTATGTGTGTAAATTAAATAAGGCCTCGTATGGACTAAAACAGGCTCCTATAACATGGTTCTCTAGACTGGATAAGTATCTGCAAGAGGTAGGGTTCAGAAAAGGAAGTTCATACAACAACCTCTACATCAAGGTAAGTGAAGGTAATATTTTATTAATTGAAGTTTATGTTGGTGATATTATTTTTGGTAGTGAGAAGCCATAAATTTGAAAAATATATGCAGAATGAATTTGAAATGTTGTTTCTTGGAAAACTATCCTTCTTTTTGGGACTTCAGATACATCAAAGAAACCAAGGAATATTTATTTCTCAAACCAAGTATATCAGAGAAATGAAAAATAGGTTTGGAATGGAAGATTTCAAACCAGTTATCACTCCCATGCAAACCAGTTGAAAGTTGAGTAAAGATGAGGATTCAAACTCTACAGATCAGAGGCAATATAGGTCAATGATTGGCAGCCTACTATATGTGACAACATCCAGACCAGATATAATGCAGGTAGTTGGACAGGTGGCACGATTTCAAGCAGCACCAAAGGAGTCACATGTGTTAGCAGTGAAGAGGATTTTCAGATATCTCAAAGGAACATAAGAGTTTGGATTATGGTATCCAAAAAGAAATGATCTATCACTTATTGCCTACACAGATGCAGATTGGGCAGGTTGTATTGATGACCGACGAAGCACCAATGGAGCAACTTTCTACTTGGGTGAGTGTTTAGTATCATGGCTAAGCAAGAAACAATCATCAATATCTTTATCTACAGCCGAGGCATAGTATATTGCAACATCATCATGTTGTACACATGTTCTTTGGATGAAACAAACTCTGACAGATATACAGGTTGAGTATCATGATCCCATTTCAATCTATTGTGATAATAGAAACACCATCAGTATCTCTAATAACCTGGTGATGCACTCCAAGATGAACCACATTCCAATAAAGTATCGCTTTCTACGGGAGCAGGTTGCAGAAAAGAACATCAGAGTTGAGTATGTGGGCACAAAATAACAAGTGGCAGACATATTCACAAAATCACTTCCACGGGAATCCTTTGAATATCTTCACCAGAGACTTGGAGTTATACTCCAAAATGAATTTTTTTGAATGCTTATCTTATATCTCTTGGATTTACACGAGGAAGCACCATAAGAGGACAATTCAGTCAGGGTATCACAGTGGTATGCATACCATGGTATCACAATTGTATGCATACCAATGATTAAGAACACATGCAAGTTCCTAGGAATACACACTCTAAAGAACGTGTATGCATTCCTAGGAACGTGCACTTGAAAGAATGTGTGTGTGTTCCTACAACTATATGTTTGAGTGTGGTCGAACCTCCATGTGGATTGCCACGTAGGTCAAGAGGTAGGATCACGTGCGTGCTCTTAAGAATGTGTGCATGCTCTTAAGAATGTGTGCATTCTCTTAAGAACGTGTGCGTTCTCTTAAGAATGCATGCACGTTCTTACTGTTGTTTTTTTTAAACTATCTAAGAGCGATTCTATGCATATTGTGAACAAAATCGTGCTCGCGTTTCTCATTGGGAAAATAGTGTGAAGAGAGGAGGAAGAAAGAAAGGATATTGCCACTACCACCACCATCGTGTGTCCAAGAATGTTACATTTATCTAAACTTTAGTCCAATTTAGTCAATCTAAGTTAACATGTTGCTCCCAATAATCTAAATCGAAAAAAAATTGTAATTTAGTATATTAAATAAAAAAGGAAACTAATTTACATGCCATGGATGTTAAATTGCAACATATACAATACAATGGAACCATAAGAGACTTTAAACCCCTCAAAATAAAAACAAGAAGATCAAAACCCCAACCCACCATCACCACCACATAATGTAAACAGTGAAATCGATGAGGGGTTGGTGATATTAAGAAAACTTGACGAACAATTAAGGGAGACTAGGGAACCTAGTAGAGTCTCCTTGGCCACTTCTTTGGACATCATTGTCCAGTCCATTGCAAGCGACCAAGGTAAATTGACATCTATTTCTGAAAGAATGTAAAAGTATTATAGCATTGGTTTGGATAGAAACCAGATCAAAGAACTTGGCATTTCAAAACAACAAATATTGTCTATTTTTAGGGATCTTAGAAATGGACAAGAACTACCATTGACCAAGAAACACATATCCATTGATCGGTGCATCCATCCCCATATTTTTCAAAACCGGATGGATAGGTGGTACATGGTGTTTGATAAACCACCCTTCAATAACATGGATATGCCCTTGTTGATTAAGGTTGGTTGTCATTGACGTCAACCCTTGAAGAAATCCCCGTAGCAGAAAGGTTTGGGTAATGGACCCAAGTTTGTTTGATGGATAATGATATGAGTTTTGATATATTTTCAGGTAATACTATTCTATATGGATAGTACATGTCATTCAATTTCTAGTGGTATGTGGAACGTCACATAACTCCTCACGGTTTGAGAGTTATGGCCTTACGAAGTTGGAGCACCCTCATATGTCATCTAGAATGCCCAAAAGGTCAAAGTAGTCAAAGTGGTTTAAGAGATTTTAAAAGGTAAATAATAATGTGAAGTGATGAGTTTACTATAATTCAAAGTGAATACAAAATAAATTAATTCAATGATAAATTTAATGGAGAAATTAGAAGTGGGTTAACCCTAAAATAAGGAAAGTGGGCAAAGTGACCTAGAAGATGTTTTTAAGGAAGCTACTTGGAGAGTATAAATAAGAGGCAAAGCTCTCTCATTTCAGACACACTTGAGAATATTGAATACCTATAGGTTTCTAAGGAAACCAAAATATATATAAGCCTAATTTCTGAGGAAAGTGAAGAAAAGAAGGCCGAAATTCAAGAAAGGATAAATTCTTTTGATGATGCTTTCTAAGGTATGTTTTTTCCAGGTCATTTCACCATTTTTTCAATAATGTTTTTTATATAATGATTTAGACCATTTAATTTCTATTCCATTGAGGAAACATATCCAAGTATCTGTGGTAAAAAATTCAGCTTGTGGGTCATTTTAGTTTTGGAGTTACACTCCGTGAAAAATAGGGTTTGTGGCTAGTACTGAAACTAGTAAAACACAGGTGTTTCAGGTAAAAATGTCATAACTTCTTCATAACAGATCCAAATTAAGTAAGACAAAATGTTTTGGTTAGAGTAAAGTATTTAGTATTCTGTGTAACCGTTTCAAGTCAATTCAACAAATATTCTATTTGGGCACGCTCTACAAGGTCGCTCTCTAGAATAAGCCATAATTCAACAAGGTGTGCCATTTTTTCCATAACTCATTTTCTGAGAGGTTACAAGTAGTGACACCTGGAGGAATTGCACAAACCACACTTAAGAACATTGTGTATCAGTTTCACATCTTTATTCATTATAGGTACAAAGTTATGATTATCTCAAGTTAGGGTTGTTGACTAATCCAAAACTAGTCTTGTGAGACTAAAGAAACGTTTGATGAAAATGCTAGTCTCTTGTTGTTAAAGTTAAGTAATTTTTGCAGGTATGTGATCATATACACTAGGTATAATATATAGTTACAAATCATAATTGGATTATGAAATTGATGATGGCTTTTGGTTGAGGTACAAGTTGGGTACATGGTTGAGACAAGTAGTTGATGAGTTGGCACATACATAAGGTGTATAGTTGATGATGTTGGTACATATTGATGAGTCATAGTTGATGAGTACTTGACACATGATTGGTACATACTTGTTACATGTTTGGTTGCACTTTTTTATGGTATAGTTTGATTACAGATTGTTTGGTATAGGTTGGTGCATGGTTGATGCACTTGTTTATGGTATAGGTTCATTACAGGTTGAGGTACAGGTTGATGCATGGTTCAGTTTTATTGGTACGTGTTTATAACGGTATATATCACAGTGATAGTGTAACAATGGTTCCACCATTCTACTTTTACTTCAGGGTGTTTATATGGGGCAAGAACAGGTGGTTGTAGCCACCTTTCAGTTATAGCCGGAGAACATAGTGGGTTGTAGCCTCCTTCTGGTTGTAGCCAGAGAATTGGGGAGTTGGAGACTCCCTCAGGTTGTATCCTGAGAAACTAGGGGGTTGGAGCCTTGTTCCAGTTGCAGCTGGAAAACAAAGGAAGTTGGTTCTTCCAATGAACGTAATTCTTCAATACATATAAGATAAATCATTCTGTGGTTTTCTCCTGATTTAGGTTGCCACGTAAAACACTGGTGTACTGTGTATGTGTGTGATTGTTCATTTCTTATTTCTCATTATTGGATAATAATTCTACATTGATATAACACTTGGATTATTTGGAGAAACAGGATTATAATTACACTATTAATGATTCACCACCCCCCCCTCTCAGTAATCCAACAACCATTATATTTTCTGAGGAAATTATGGGCTGAATTTATTATGGGTAAACATGTCAACTACTTTGACATTAGTGACTTCAAGGGGGTGGGTTGAGGGTGTGCACAAGATCGAGTGCATACCAGGTGCGACCCCAATTTAGGTCCTCGCCCCCCTAGGAAAATTCATAACCCCCCTACCAAAAATCCTCTTGTTGTAGATAACCTGCAATAGGTACAAATATCCATATTCTCATTGACTCGTATCCTAGTGCAATGTAGCAGCTTTGTTGCACTATCTCGATTGTAGGTGCATGCCAATGACATTGATAGGGGGTTTGGAGCGTTAAAATGCACATGAGAGTACAATGAGGAGAGGGAACATTGACATAACAAACCTAAAAAATGATCCAGTTGTGGAAAGACATGTTATGGGCCTATAGAGCCCATTGGACAACATAGCTTCATGGAGGAGGTTAGTATCTTAACCCTTTTATTGTTCTTCATCGTTATATATTTATTTTGTATTTTGTGTATTTATATAGATATTTAATTGTATGTTGTTTTGCAATTGTTGTGTCCCAACAACAGACCCTCTACGCCTATGGATGCATCAATGCCTAGCCCCACCATTGATGGAACAGTAGAGGAAACATGTTCATTGGGTGCATCGTAAACACATGTATGTATCACATTTGATAGATTCATCATAGTCATTTATTTATTTTATGACATCCTCAATTTTTTTTATGTGTTCTCTTGTTTGTATAGGATTTGGCACCAGGCGATGCCAGGGATTGTCCATATGGGATGGACAAGTCACCAACGTCACAGGTATCATGTGTAAAGTTAAATATCATATAATTCTCAAAATGTTTGTGTTTATGTTTTTTTAATTTTAGTATTTGGTACTAATAGTTCAACTTTATTCATATGTATGCAGGTCGATGATATATTTGCTAGGTATAGTAGTTTTTCACCCCCTGTGCACCTAAGCGTTGCTTCTAGGTTTCCTTTCTCAAGTCCTAGTGTGTTGGAATCACTTGTATAGCTTGTGAAGGTCGATCATAGCCTACTTGTCTACCACCCACCACCACCACCACCAGTTTTGGCCCCATCGACAAAGACTGCCATAGAAGAGGTTGTCTCCGAGAAGGTTTTACAATGGTGCCAACCCCCAACCTTCGAGCTGAGATCCGCACGGGATCATTCTAATTCTCCTCTGAGTCAGATTGACTCTTCAATTTCCCTACAGGAAATTATCACACACACAAGAGTGTATCCATAGGTCCTTCTTGAAAAACCCGCCCTGTCCACCTTAACTCCAGGTGCAAGCCTTACACTTCCATACAACCACGACGTGGTCCTTGCGCAAACACCTTTCGCAACTCGCATGTTCATAGGTCGAAGACCCTCGACTTTTCTTCACCAAACGTCGATACCCAACATGCGATGGGATATGGCTCCTCCTTGTTAGCGCCCTCCATGCGTAACCACCGGCTAGAGCTAAGTACTAACCTCACTCGCAACTCGCAAGTTTATGAGTTGAAGGGTTGAACCTCTAGGCCCTTCTTTTACGAGACTCTGAGACGCGAAAGTTAGAGAAGATTTTACTCCTTCAGTACTTCTCATGGCTCACAACTTTGCGAGATGGTTTGTTGAGCCTTTGTGCTCCTTTCTTACGAGAACCTGAAGCATGAGAAGTCAAGAGGGTGTTGACCCCCTCCCAGGTGACGAGTGTCAACCTATCAACCATGCGGTCCCCACTTGATGGACGTGCCACATGTTCGCCTGAGACCTTGGCCCTCACCCTTCATGACTTCTATAGTCGAAACTGATTCCTTCCAACCTCCAAAACCTCGATACGCGATATAGCGAAGAGGTTGCAATCCAACGGTTATTACTACTTCTCGCTACTCGGGAGTTCGCACAACCAAAGAATTTGGTCTGCCCTATGAACTCACGAACCCTGAGTTAGAAAGAATGATCCAATGGCATGAACTGACCACGATCAATGGTCTTTGTTGATTCTTGACACTAGAGTAGTGGGTTTGTCCAAATCCTAACCACCCTGTAGGTTTACTGGATCCTACAGTGCCCGCAACTTTCCGAATTCTCCACTGATAATTCTGACCATTCGATTCCTTCCTCTGAATCTCTAGCCCAAATTGACTCGATGTTATTTCTCTTGGACTTAACTTCTGTGCTATAATTCAGTTCCCTGTCTTCCTCTGAATATTTCAAAGGCACTCACCCTCCTGAGCTTTCTATTGCAACCTCAAGTCTCGAAAGGACTCCTTCACGCACTCCTTGTGGCAATCTTTCAAATACTTCTGTGTATTTGATTCTTCAACTCTGTGCACTCTCGGCAACAACAGTCTTTCACTCTTCAACCTTAGTTGATAAATTCTAAGTCTTCAACTAGCCTGCACACACCTTGCACGGCTTGTGTGCTTCACCTGCACTTATGCTGGAATGAGAACAATGGTATCCCTCCTAAGCTTTCTAAGATAGACTCAGAACCCTTGTCAACACACACCTTGTAGACGTTTCACTGCACTCCTTGCAGGAACTTCTCTCAGGAAGAGAAATAATTGAAAATCATTCTCTTTCTCTCTCAGACTTCATACATTCAACATGAAATCATACATTCAACACAACATAACATCATAACAAATGCATAACATAGAGAATAAAACAATTGTAAGCATACCATTCAACATATGTAAACAATAAGCATCATAACACCATGAAATCTGAGTCAAAGCTTCATATATTAATTCAAGCTCCTATACATGGGTTCTTCTCTACAACTCTCTGCTATAACTCTCTTTTTCTGCTCTGTGCTAATGATCTAATCATACAATAATACAAAGGCGAGTGTGTATATCCATTTTCCCTCCTACACTCTAAACTATCTAATCTCTTAATTCCAATCTACCTACTTTCATTAACAGACTTAAATGCATATCACAATTTGACAGATGAGAGTAATCCCCCAGATCTGTTCATATCTCCTAGGTATAAATGCAAAGTATGCCTTCTTCCTAACTATTACATTGATTCTTTTAAGTTAAAAATTCAAAACGTTGTTCATAAAAACATGCTATTTTTCCATCTGCGCGTCCAACTTCTCCTTTGGCTAGATGCATGCTTTTGTCTTTTTACGATGCTCCTACATCATACTCCCTTTCTTGAAAATTTTCATGAACTCCTGTTCATGATCTCTTGCACGATCTGTCCATGCTTATGAATTTCTGCTTCATCTTCCAAACTAGCATCTTCAACTGGATGTCCCTTCCATTTGACCAAGTATTCAAAATACTCTTTTCTCTTGGTCTTTTTCCTAACCCTCTTATCAATTATGCTTTCCATTTGTGGCTTTTCAGCTATAGGCATTTGTTTTTTCCATTGAATATCTTTTTGTTCCTTTTCTACTCCTCCTTCCTCAACTCTGTAAGGGTACAAATACGCAACATTGAATATCGGTGAGATTCTGACCCCATTGGGTAATTCAATCTCATATGTGTTTGCCCCAAATTTCCTTATGACCTTGCACGGTCCAATCTTTTTCATCTTTAGTTTATTATACGTTCCCCTTGGAAACCTTTCCTTCCTCAGATGTGCAAGAATCAGATCACCAACTTCAAATTAAAGTTCTCGCCTGTGTTGATTTGCTCTCCGCTTGTATTCTTGACTTGAACTCTGCAATCTCTCCTTAATTCCACTGTGAAGCTCCTTCATTCCTTCTGCAAAGTTTTCTGCATTAGCACTCCTGAATTCAGCGTGTTATGAATCTTTCAATTCAAAAACTCCCCTTGGCTTCATTCCATATACAATCTGGAATGAACTCTGCCCTGTGCTTCTGTTGAGTGAGTCATTGTAATCAAATTCTGCCTGTGGCAGAATGTGATGCCATTGACTGTGGTATTCAGTCACTAAGCTCCTCAACAAGTCTCCCAAGCTTGTGTTCATGACTTCTGTCTGCCCATCCATTTGAGGATGATATGCTGAGATAAAAGTCAAACTTGTCCCCAACTTTTTCCATAAGGTCCTCTAGAAATGTCCCACGAACTTGGTATCCCGATCAGGCACAATACGCCTTGGTAAGCCGTGAAGTCTGACGACTTCCTTGAAAAACAGGTTCGCAATATGAGTTGTGTCACTGGTTTTCTGGCATGGTATGAAATGTGCCATCTTTGAAAATCTGTTGACTACCACAAAGATTGAATCACATCCTCTTTGTGTTCTTGGCAGTCCCAATATAAAATCCATGCTCATAGCGTCCCACGACCTTTTTGGTATGGGTAATGGTTGATATAACCCTATGTTTTTCCTTTTCCCTTTTGTGTGCTAACAAATCTTGCATCTGTCCAAAAATTTATTAACATCTGTCCTCATCCTTGGCCAAAAATATGAGCCATTCAACTTTGAGAACGTCTTATCATGACCGAAGTGTCTGAGCAATCCTCCACTGTGTTTTTCCTTCAACAAGTTCTCCCTCATGGAACATTTTGGAATACATAGCTGATTTCCCTGGAATAATAACCCATCCTGGATCATATACTCGGTCCATTGGATTTTGTCCCTGAGAACTGGATTCTCAGATGCCTCATATGCCTCCTTAAAATCTGGGTCATCCCTATACATTTCTTTGAGGTTATCAAAACCCAAAGTCTTGACTCTGAATTCCTGCATAAGCAAACATTTCCTACTCAAAGCATTAGCAACTTTGTTAGCACTTCCAGAAATATGCTTAGTCACAAAAGTAAATTCTGCATGAACTCAACACATTTAACATGTTTTTGGTTCAACTTCTCCTGTTCAGTCATGAATTGTAAAGCATGATTATCACTGTACAAAACAAACTCTTTAGGAACCAAATAATGTCTCCATTTCTTCAATGCTTGTATGACTGCATAGAATTCTTTGTCATATGTTGAGTACTTGATCTTCACTTCATTCAGTTTTTCACTAAAGTATGCGATCAACCTATCATCTTAGCTCAAGACAGCTCCAATTGCAAATCCACTCGTGTCACACTTGACCTGGAATGTCTTGCTAAAATCTAGCAAAACCAGAATTGGTTGTTCTGTGATCTTCTTCTTCAGCAGATTGAAACTCTTCTCTGCTTCCTCTGTCCTGTGAAAATATTTGTGTCTTTTCTTCACCACATCCATCATTGGTGTGCTAATTCCACTAAAGTTTCAAATGAATTTCCTGTAGAAACTAGCCAAACCATGGAAGCTTTGAACTTCAAACACACTCTTTGGCAATGGCCAATTCTTAATTGCATCTACCTTTTCGGGATCCATCTTCAACTCATTCGCTGAGATAACAAAACCCAAATAAATGAGTTATGTCCTCATAAATGATGTTTTCTTCATATTTATCAACAATTTCTCTTTCTGTAATCTTCTCATCACCGCAGCAAAACGCTTTAAGTGTTCTGCTTCTGTCTTGTTGAAAATTAATATATCGTCAAGATATACAATGACAAATTTCCCTATGAAATCCTTCAGGACTTAGTTCATCAACCTCATGAAAGTATTGGGTGCATTCATTAAACCAAATGGCATGACAAGCCATTCATACAACCCCTCATTCATCTTGAATGCTGTCTTCCATTCATCACCTTCTCTCATCGGAATTTGATGATATCCTCTTTTCAAATCAATCTTTGAAAAAAACTTTGCTCCACTCAAGAAATCCATCAAGTCATCCATCCTTGGCAATGGAAATATGTATCTGATGGTAATCTTATTGATTTACCTTGAGTCGGTACACATTCTCCAGCCTCCATCTTTCTTTGGGCTGAGCACTGTCGGAACAACGCATGGACTCAAGCTTTCTCTAATCAATCCTTTGTCCATTAAGTCCTGGACTTGTCTCTTAATTTCTTCATTTTCCCGTGGCATCAATCTATACACGGCTTTGTTTGGTAAACTAGCTCCAGGTATAAGGTCATCATGATGGCTTATACTTCTGATAGGTGGCAACAAACAAGGTAGTTCATCCACTACTATATCAACAAACTCTTCCAGCAACTCCTGGATTTCTTCTGGTAAATCATCTATCCTTGTACTGGTCAAAACAATTCTGGGCTTCCTAACCATAATAAATTGTGTGTCTTCCTTCTTCTTGACCTCCTTAAGAAGTTCCTTCCCACTCATGAGAAGTACAGTGTTGCTCATCTCTGTTTTCACCTCCTGGTTTTTAATCGGCAACAACATGTGCGTCCTCCCATTCTTCTCCAAGGTGTACGTGTTCTTTCTCCCATCATGAATCACGTTCCTGTCATATTGCCACGATCTACCTAGCAATAGATGACAAACATCCATGTGAATGACATCACATAATATTTCATCTTTATATCCCCCTATTTTAAATTCAACTAAACATTGTTTAGTGACATTTACCTGGTGTCCTTTTTGTAGCCATGAAATTCTGTATTGGCTTGGATGTACAATAGTCTCCAGCTCTAGCTTTTCTACCATCTCTGTAGATACGAGATTGTCTGTCAGGGATGATTTTAAGGATGAAAATTTATTTTAAAATGTAGAAACCTTGGCGAATCTTACTAATCCTTCATATGTCAACTATAAATGTTTGGCGATATTTTTGTAAAAATATTCAAATTTCTAAGTATTTTATATAGTTTTTATAAAATTTTGATGATTTTTAAGGTTAAATAATTTTATCCTATAGAATTTGGGCGAATCATTTTTAAAATAGCGAATCTTGTTTTTGGAAAAACCATGGAAAATTAGCCCATGAGCGAAATTTAGCCCCTAAAATCATCCCTATTGTCTGTGCTACCACTATCAACTATGAATTTGCATACTCTGTCTTTAGTTTTGCAAGCAGTCAAAACCAGACTGTTTCTTTGGGCCGGGTTCTCTGGCTTCAAGAGAAATTTCCTCATCATCAAAGATCTTCTGCCTTTAGCATCTTCTACCTCAACATTCCATCCTTGAGATTCGGCAATGTGAGTTTCACCACCATCTTTTTTCTTATCTAGACACTCATAGGATTTATGTCTAATCTTTCCATAGACAAAGCATTTTACTTCACTGCCTCTGCCTCTTCCTCTTCCTCTTCCTCTAGCTCAAGGAAATGTATTTCTATCAACATACTGCCCTCTCTATGAGCTTCCTCCTCTCTCATGTTGAGTTTGAGGTTTCTTCCCCTCTTCTTTAGATTTCTGAGTTCTCTCTTGGGTAATTGTTTTTCCTTTGGCTTGACTTCTACCTCTACCTCTTTGACCTTGTTTTTGGCTCAGCTTCTCTTCAACCTTCAGAGCCATATGATAAGCATCTTCCACAGTCCAAATGGTCATCATGCTCATCTCATATTGAATGTCATACCGCAGACCATTCATGTATCTGGAAACTTTTTCATCATCGTTTTCCCGATGACCTGCCCTGATGTTTATCTTGTAGAACTTTTCACTGTATTCCTTCACTGACATCATCTTCTGTCTCAAATTTTGCATCCTCTGAAACAAAGTGATTTGATAATCCTTGGGTATAAATTTGGCTTTCATCTTTGCAACCATTCTATCCCAGCTCTTGATTTTTTGCTTGCCTTTGCAGCATCTGTCAGCCTGCAGTTCATCCCACCATGGTGTTGCATGCCCTTTAAGTCTAGTAACGACATGTTTGACTTTATTGTCTTCCTCGACATCCTCATAGTCGAAGTATTTATCTAGAGATCTAATCCAGTATAAAATCTCTTCAACATCTAGGTTTCCCTCATACATGGGAAAATCCATCTTTGCTCTGGCACCTATCCTTGCAATAGCCCTGAATAGGCGTTCGTCTGTAGCATCTTCGACTGTGACTTATTCTCCTTCGTTTTCAGTTTCATTTTCAATTTCAACTTCGTTGATATCCCCAACGTCAACTGTGCACCTCTGTTTTGTCTCCATGGCATCAAGCCTAGCCTGTAACTCATGCATTTCTCTTTCTCTTGCTGGATTAGGCATTGGCATTGGCCTGTCTCTTCTTCTCGATGGCATGGCTATAAAATTTTTCCTTGTTTTCTCTACTACAGAAAGCAAAGAACTTGTTCTAGGATCTGATACCACAATTGGTGCCGACTCCCAACCCTCGGGTTGAGATCCACACAGGATCGTTCTGACTCTCCTCTGAGTCGGATTGACTCTTCAACTTCCCTACGGGAAATTCTCACACACACAAGAGTGTATTCACAGGTCCTTCCTGAAAAACCCACCCTCTCCACCTTAACTCCAGGTGCGAGACTTACACTTCCATACGACCACGATCTGGTCCTTGCGCAAACGCCTTTCACAACTCGCATGTTCACAGGTCAAAGACCCTTGAATTTTCTTCACCAAACGTTGATACTCGACATGCAATGGGATATGGCTCCTCCTTGTTAGTGCCCTCCATGTGTAACCATTCGCTAGAGCTAAGTACAAACCTCACTCACAACTCGCGAGTTCGTGAGTTGAGGGGTTGAACCTCTAGGCCCTTCTTTTACGAGACTCTGAGACGTGAAAGTCAGAGAAGATTTGACTCCTTCAATACTTCTCGCGGTTCGCAACTTCGCGAGCTGGTTTGTTGAGCCTTTGTGCTCCTTTCTTACGAGAACCCGAAGCATGAGAAGTCAACAGGTTGTTGACCCCCTCCCAAGCGATGAGTGTCCAGCTGTTAACCATGCGTTCCCCACTTGATGGACGTGCCACATGTTTTCCCGAGACCTCGACCCTCGCCCTTCACGACTTCTATAGTCGAAATTGATTCCTTCCAACCTCTGAAACCTTGATATGCAATATAGCGAAGAGGTTCCGATCCAATGGTTATTCCTACTTCTCGCTACTCAGGAGTTCGTGCAACCAAAGGATTTGGTCTTCCCTCCGAACTCACAAACCCCGAGTTCGAAAGAATGATCCAACGGCCCGAATTGACCACGATCGACGATCTTCGTTGATTCTTGACACTAGAGTGGTGGGTTTGTCCAACTCCTAACCACCCTACAACTTTACTGGATCCTACGGTCCCCGCAACTTCGCGAATTCTCCACTGAGAATTATGACCGTTCGATTCCTTCCTCTGAATCTCTGGCCCAAATTGACTCAATGTTCTTTCTCTGGACTTAACTTCTTCACGATGATTCAACTCCCCATCTTCCTTTGAATACTTCAAAGGCACTGACCCTCTTTAGCTTTCTATTTCAACCTCAAGTCTCGAAAGGACTCCTGCACGCACTCCTTGCGACAATCTTTCAAATACTTATGTGTATTTGATTCTTCGACTCTGTGCACTCTCGGAAACAACAGTATTTCACTCTTCAACCTTAGTTGATAAATTTTGAGACTTCAACTAGCCTACATACATCTTGCATGACTTTTGTGCTTCACCTACACTTGTGCTGGAATGAGAAAAATGGTATCCCTCCTAAGCTTTCTGAGATAGACTCAGAACCCTTGTCAACGGACACCTTGTGGACGTTTCACTACACTCCTTGCAGGAACTTTTCTCAGGAAGAGAAACAATTGAAACTCATTCTCTTTCTCTCTCAGACTTCATACATTCAACATGAAATCATACATTCAACACAACATAGCATCATAACAAATGCATCACATAGAGAATAAAACAACTGCAAGTACACCATTCAACATATGTAAACAGTAAGCATCATAACACCATGAAATCTGAGTCAAAGCTTCATATATTAATTCAAGCTCCTGTACATGGGTTCTCCTCTAAAGCTCTCTTATTCTGCTCTACTCTAATGATCTAATCATACAATAATACAAAGGCGAGGGTATCTATATCTGTTTTCCCTCCTACACTCTAAAATGTCTAATCTCTTAATTCCAATCTACCTACTTTCATTAACAGACTTAAATGCCTATTAAAATTTGATAGATGGGAGTAATCCCCCCAGATCTGTTCATATCTCCTAGGTATAAATGCAAAGTACGCCTTCTTCCTAACTATTACATTGATGCTTTTAAGTTCAAAATTCAAAACGTTGTTCATAAAAATGTGCTCTTTTTCCATCTGCGCGTCTAGCTGCTCCTTTGGCTAAATGCGTGCTTTTGGCTTTGTACGATGCTCCTTCATCATACAACCTAGTGCTCCATCTGCCAGTGAATCTCCATTGATGCTCGAGATATTCATGGTGAGATAATTCATTGATAATCATTTTTCATTTTTCATGAATTTGTTTTTATGCATATTTCTTTAATTTTCTTGACTTGATCCTTGTAACTGATGGAGGTTGGCATTGCAGAGAGATTGGGGTCACGGAGGAGGGTAACACCCTCACGATTGAAAGTTTCATATGTTGTGAGTTGTCTTAGGTTAAATTACAAAGTATCAATTTGCATGTCTATTAATTTATTGATGAAAAAAACTTATAACATTGTTTATTGTTTGTGCAGTCTCAAGAGTGTCGAAGCACACCCAGGCCTAGAACCTCTCGAGGCGCATCCTTGAAAAAAAGAATAAAGATATATTTCCAGGATGCTCTTGAGGGTGGCAAGGGTGGAAATGGTAAATGATTGACCAACTACTACCATATTATATCTAGGTTGTGATATAGATGGTTTTTTATGTTATGTCACTTGTATAATGGGCACGAGTTGCCATTTTGTAAAAAATGTACAAT
>JZKD02S1675214.1:113969-125961 GCA_000966675.3 Picea glauca
AAGGATCACATTTATGGAAAGATCTTTGGCCTAAGTTAAGTGTACTATGTATTGTTCTAAATATCTCATCTAATTTTGTCTGTGTAATTTCAAGATAGTGTTTAATATCGGGTTCATGGTCCCTATATCCCCTTCTCAATTTTAGTACATATTTTTGGTTGGAAGAGGGCCTTGTGTTATCATGTATGAAATCTTGAACTAGTCCCTTAACTGCTCCAATTAACTTCATGTTAGAACGAGGTAGCCTTCTAGTGAAGACCCATAAATCTTTTGGGGCACTTGTTTCGAGGCTATCTCATCTATGAGAATACTTTCTAATGGTTTTGACATTGCATTTCAAGAGGTGAGAGGTTTGTTGTATCAAACAATATGTTCTTGTAATCTTGCTAACAATTGTCTGGGACAAGACACATCGGGTTGCATTGCAGTCTTTAGAACGAGACTTCTTACCAATTCTTTGAAAATAATCTACAAGTTGTTTTACTATATGATGACTTTTTTCTACACTTTTGACTGTTTTAATGCCTAAAATTCTCCTAACAGCAGTCAAACTTCTAGATTTTAACAA
The DNA here is from genome assembly GCA_000966675.3 of Picea glauca. Lineage (NCBI taxonomy): Eukaryota > Viridiplantae > Streptophyta > Pinopsida > Pinales > Pinaceae > Picea > Picea glauca. Next base: position 114,538 of record JZKD02S1675214.1, read on the forward strand.
AGATAAAAGTAATTGACATTTAGTAGCATCGGATTTTGGTTCAAAATATTCTTGAATGATTTTATAAGAATGAAAATGAATAGTACAGTTATGTAACTTACCTTCAAGTGATGCTAGACCACTTTCGTCGACTTGAATGCGTTTAGGATTTATTTGCCGCGCAGTGCTCAATCTAGGTATTGACGATGAACCCCTATTTTGGGACTCTTGACCTCCCTATTGTGGAGTTAGCAATGTTGCATTTATTTCTCCTTCAATCACTGACGGATTAACTATGGGAGGAGAGTGCACATTTGACTGTCCAACAAGAGATTGCACCATAGGACCTTCTTCATTGCAATGTTGTACACCAATTGCTTCTCTAATTTCTTCCATTGTATAATCAACTCCAAGAAAATCCTCCATCATCCGTTCATCCAAAAAACGTTTCCTTGATGAGATATTGTTTTGATTTCTCTTTAATGAACTCTTGATCTTTTCTTATGGTGATGGAGGAGAAACATTAGTGACATCTATTGTGCTAGAAATTGGATTTCCCTCATGTGAAATCCTATGCCTTGACATTCGTAACTTTGTTTTTTCTCTTTCTTCTTCTACCTTTTCGATCGGTTTTTTTTTTCTCGAGGACTTTATTTTTTGAATCCGGTGGTTCCCCATGTTTAAACATAAGAATTGGCTTCCAAACACCCACCAAATTTTTTTCTTTGTGTTATGTAATAAGGCACAACCAAGTGGAAAAAAAAAATTGTATTACAAAAGAAGACACATCTAATAATTCCAATTCCAATCCCAATTGCACTTGGAAAAATTTGTCTTCCAATTCCAAGAAGACACAAGAAGATACAAACAACAATTCCAAGAAGAAACAAGAATATACAAACAACAATTCCAATCCCACTTCCACAAATTTGTCTTCCAATTCCAAGAAGACACAAGAAGATATAAACAACAATTTCAATTGCACTTGGACAAATTTTTCTTCCAATTCCAAGAAGACACAATTGCATACAAACAATAATTCCAATTGCACTTGAAAAAGTTGTCTTCCAAATTTTCCTACAATGGTCTGGAAACAACACAAAAGTATTTATGAGTCTAACAAGAACACTAAAAAAAGTAAAACTTATCTGTGCAAGATGATTTTCTTTGAATTTGTTTCATTTTTTCTCAACCATAAGACAGATGAGGTGGGGTGTGCTTGGCACCAAAAAATGCTCAGCGGGAAAACACATGCGTTCCTAGAACGTGTGCGCACTAAAGCACGTGCAAGTTCCTGCTGATCATAAACGAACAACTCAGTCAAGTCATAGGAGCATATGCACGCTATTAATGCAACGTATATATCATTTTATATCCACCAAACCTTTTTATGAATAAAATTGTATAGGGGTATGGAGACAACTAAGGCCTAAGGGGTTAGGATTGAAAGTGTTTTCAAGGATAGATCAATGGTTAGAGTACCAAGATGTGGTTGATGTGAGTACAAGGGTTGTACACAAAATATATGCATAGTGCACTCAGGGCTAGAGTTAAGTTGGGGTTAAGGATTGACTATAAGTGATCTGAAATTGAAATGGGTTTGTTTTCTTTTAAATTGCAAGTTTAAAAATGGTATGTGTTTGGGTAATTGGATCAAGTTACTAACACATAAGTTTAATGAGTTTTTACTTAATCATGAGAAACATATCAGACATATAAAAACCATCAATAATGAACACATAACACAACAAATGATAAATGAGTTCACCCCTCTGTTGGGCTACATCTCTTGGTCCATCTTCCTTTGGATCATTTTCATTATTCTTAAAAATTTCTTTTATAGTTCTCAGAATACAAAATAGATGGCTCTAATGGCTCCAGAACGTCCAAAAACCCATATCTGGGCTTTTTCTGCACCTGGTTTGGCCAAAACATGAAGAAGTTACACCTCCTAGAAGTTTTCCCCTTCAAGCTTATTATACCTGCTCACCAAATTGCACCCATTGTTTGACTAACTGGGCCTCTGTGTATTTTTGTGCCAAAACTGAGAACCAACAAAAACTGCAAAACAGGTGAAATTGTAGGACCGTTTTCACTGACCCCCAATCCTTGACAGAGAACTCGGTCGTATGGCCCCATGTGGCCAACGAACTAACTGTTGCGTGCCTATCGGCTAGCTCTTCCGCGCGAAGGTGTGTGGTCATGTGGCATATTCATGTAACCGAGGGTTTAAATCCAAGTTCCAACCTTTTCCTGTGCCATCGGTTATGGAGTGGACATATTGTAAGTGGTAACAACCGGGGGGGAGGGGCTAAGCCCTGACCCTTTTCCTCTGCCACCCATATAATAAGTTTAATTCAAATAAATTCAAACAAGATTATGGTTAAGTCACAATACGCGGGTGGGTTGGTAGCCCGAGCCCTTCCAAGGCTTTAATGTGTCCGTCCAGATGTCGAGGGTCCAACCCTCATGGACTTCACCACTTTTACACACTGAAGGGGTGACACGTGGCATCCCATGACTGGGCCACATGGCACCATATCGCTTGCTAAAATATATGACATGTTTCACAACCTGATTCTTCCACCTATCTATCAATGCCTACCCATTCATCATGCCAACTCATCACTTCCACATCACTATACGGTCGTACAGACTATACGGTCAGCTACCACGTCAACACTTTACGGACTGTATGGACTATAGAGTCAGCAAAATTTTGCCTATTTGGAAAAATGAAATGAACATGATATCTTTCTCATACACAATTTGTTTGAACCCATTCAAGTTGCATTGACATCATGAGGATGAGGCCTACACACGTGTCCATTTTGAAGAAATTTTGTGCACTTTGATTTTTTGAGCAAAATTTGATCCCCTGGATCACTCCTCCCCATTGGGAAGCTTTTGGACCTCCAAAAGACTACTTTCAGTCTATCTGTAGATGAGGGTACAATTCCCTCATCTTTCCTACCTCATTCCATATAGCCTTGCTTGGATTGGTTCCTTTGAGACCAATACGAAGGTAATCAACATCCTCTCGCTTTAAAGACCTTGTCTTCCTATCAAGGATTGTATCTTCATGCAATTATGAAAGAAAATCTGGTGAGAAAGATTGAATTGATGGAATATGAACATGCTCTCCTTGATCATCAATCAAAGGAGGCTCATACAATTTCAAGTTATCAACATTAAAAAAAACATACATAAGAATATAAGGAGGCAAATCCAAACGGAAGGCATTGTTCCCAATCTTTTCAAGTATCTTGAAAGGCCCATATCTAAGTGGTTTCAGTTTTTTACCTTCTCCTTCAAGCCTCTCTTTGCTAATGTAAAGCCAAAATTCATCTCCAACTTGGAACTTCTGATCAACACGATGCTTGTCATGTCTTGCTTTGTACTTGGCTTGGCTCTTTTCCAACTAATCTTGAATGGTTTGATGCACAAATTGAACTTGTTCAATGAACTTCTTGGCCTTGTCAACATCACTATGACCATCAATAGCCATATCTTTCCCAAATATAAAATCTAAAGGCAACTTTGGAAAATAACCGAAACAAGACTCAAATGGAGAAGTTTGAGTTGAGGAATGCTTTGCTCGGTTATACACATGTTGCATGTAGTGTAAATGCTCATCCCAAAGATTAGGATTCTTTCTGCAATACCCATGAAGAATATGTACGACTGTTGTATTCACCACCTCTATCTGACCATCTATTTGTGGATGAAAAGCGGTGCTCTTTTTCATCTTGGTATCCATGAGTGCCCATAAAATTGACCAAAATCTACCAACAAATCAAGAATCCTGATAAAAAATAATGGACTTGGAAAACCCAAAATGAACCCAAACATTTTGAAAGAACATATGTGTCGTTTGTTCAGTTGTAACCTGTTTCTTACAAGCCATCAAAATACACATTTTTCTTAAATGATCAATCACAACAAAAGGAAAATAATGACTCTTTCTTGACATAGGTAGACCTCCTACAAAATCCATAGAGATGCTTTCCCAAGGAAAAGTAGGTACTGAAAGTGGAGTATACAAACCTAACTTTTTGTTGCTAGGCTTGCTTGTAGCACATAATGAACATCCTCTTACATATCTTGAAAAACTTTCATTCATCTTAGGCCAATAACAATACCTTTGCAAGTTTTCCACTATTTTTCCTACACCAAAGTGACGAACAATAAGAGAAGAATGTGCTTCTCTTATGATGTTGACTCTCTCACCCTGTGCAATACAAAGCTTGCCAAGGTGATACAATAACTTATCATATACATGATAGTCCAATTCTGCTACTTGGTTAGAATGGCATAAAGTTGCATAAACTTCATTAAAATCAGAATATAAAGCATACTGCTCAACATATCTCTCTTGCATGATAGAATTATGCTTAATAATAATTGAATCACTAACAATAGGCATAGAAAGAATATGAACAACTTTATTAAAAATTCCCTTCGTATACTTGAGAACCAAGTGAAATTGTTGAAGAAATCCCATCCATCTGAAGTGACTTGCTTGTTGTAGCTTGGTTTGTGATTGTAAGTATTGCAATGGTTGATGATCTCTATGAATGATAGTTTCTTTTCCCAACAAGTAATGTTTCCACTTCTTCACACTTTGAACCAATGCATACAATTCCTTATCATAGGTAGGATAGTTAATCACTGCTCCATTAACAATTTCTGAATGAAAACAAATGAGCTTACCATGTTGTAACAAGACTGCTCCCATTGCATAATTGCTTGCATCTGTTTGGATCTCAAATGGTTGTCTCAAATCAGGAAGTGCAAGAACTAGGGTTGAACTAATATTTTCCTTCAATTCATCAAATGCCTTTTGTTTCTTTCCTCCCCATTGAAAAGTTTGTTTAGTACTTGTCAATGCATGTAATGGAGCTACAATGTAAGAGAAATTAGAAATAAACTTCCTCCAATATTGGGATGCTCCCAAAAATCTTCTCACCTCTATTACATTGTTGGGCTTGGGCCAATCCACAATGACTTGACCTTGGAAGGATCTATCTTCTATTCTCCTCCTCCCGCAATATGCCCCAAGTAAACAAGTGAGGTCTTGCCAAATTCACACTTAGACATCTTCAAGAACAAATTCTTTTTATGTAAGACATCTAGTACCTGTTTCACATGCTTGACATGCTCTTCACATGACTTGATAAAAATCAAGATATCATCCAAGTAAACAATCACACAATCATCAAGAAAAGGTCTCAACATATCATTCATAACTCTCATGAATGTAGCAGGAGCATTACAAAGACCAAATGACATTACCATCCACTCATACAAACCTTTCTTGGTTTTGAAAGCTATCTTCCATGTATCTCCCTCGGCAAACCTAATTTGATGATATCCAATTCTCAAATCCAACTTAGTAAAATACTTGGCATCCTTTAACTGATCAATAAAATCATCAATATGAGGAAGAGGATAATGATTCCTTACCGTAATCTTGTTCAAGGCTCTGAAATCAATGCGCATGTGCCATGTACCATAGTTTTTTGGTACTAAGACAATCAATGACCCACATGGCGAAGTGCTTGGCCAAATAACCCCTTTGTCAAGCAACTCTTGGAATTTTTTTTTAATTTCTTCATTTTCCATCGCTGGTATCCTGTACATACCAATGTTTGGAAGAGAACAATCTTGCTGCAAAGACATCTCATGTTGGACTCCTCTTTTTGGAGGCAATCCTTTTGGCTCCTGAAACATCTCACCATGAGCATTAACAAACTCATATAAATCAGATTTTAGTTTTGAGTCACATCCTTGGAAGGATTCCTTTTCAACATTCTCTTTTGGTTTTATCATCAAGAGAACAAAATTATTACTAGCATTCACTAATCTCTTCATTTGTCCAGAATTTACAAGTGACATGTCCATCTTCTTTTTATGTGCTCTAACAATGTACTCAACTCCATTCTTAAACAAATGATATTTGTTCTCACGTCTATGAAAGATGGCTCTCCTATCATAAAAATATGGACTTCCCAAAACAATACCACATATATCCAATGGAATGACATCAAGATCTACCTCATCTATTAAGTTTGCAGTAATGGAAAATCTGAGTTTACACCTTCTTGTTACATGCAACTTTGCATTGTCACATATCCATCCTAAAGGGTATGGTTTTGGATGAGGTGTTGTCTCCAAGTTTAATTTCTTTACTGTATCTTCATATATGATGTTTGCTTGTGAACCACTATCAAAAAGTGTGTCTATTTTGGTATGTTTTGAAATCACCCTTATGTGGAAAAGATCTATTCTTTCTTTTTCATGTTGAATTTCATTGATGGAAGAATTTGAAGAACTAGTGCTAGCAATGGATTCCTTACCTTTATATCCCATGGCTGTAATATTTGTCTCATCACCGGAATCTGAACCCAAATCATGTTGGATAGTTGCAACAGTCTTTGGCTTCCCTTTGTTGTTGAAATTTTTGGGTCCCATATCAGGATGAAGTTTCCAACAATGGTCTTCATCATGGCTATCCTTATAACAATGCTTGCATGCCAATTTTTCTCCATCTTCCCCCACTGAAGAATTCTTCTTTCCTTTTCCCTTGAACTTTCCCTTTCCTTTATCTCCATTAAAGAAAGGTTTCTTGCTGCCCTCTTGAGGAACATTCATTCCTCTTGCTTCTGAATGAGTAACCTACACACATACTTCATCTAGATTTGTAGGGTTAAACATAAGTATGGTATGTCTCAAATAACTATGCAATCCTCCAATGTATTTGAGCAAAGTATCTTGTGAAGAAAAATCTACACCCAAAACCAAATCTCTTTTCCTAAACTCTTGAGTATAGCTTTGTACATTTTTCCCCTTAGCTTGTCTAAAATTTTTCCAATCCATTATAGCTTTCTGCATGTATGCTAATGGATAAAATTTCCTTCTAATTACAATAATAAAATCATTCCAAGAGGAAAAAACTTTACCATGTTTCTTCATGTCCTCTTGAGTTTTGGCTTCCCACCAAATTAGTGATGCACCTTCCAATCTAAGAGAGGCAAACTGAACTTTGGTTTCATCATCTTCGATCCTTTGTATCCTACAATACACCTCTATTTGACAAACCCAATTGTCCAACCTTTCTACATTCACCTCTCCATTGTACATAGGAAATTCAAATTTAATATCAAGCTTAAGTAAAGGAGTATGTGCTATAGTTTTACCATGTTCCTTTGGAGAAATAGGAGTTGGTTTTGAAATAGTAGAAAAAGAAGAAGATGGAGGTGAAGGAGGTGGAGTGCCACCATTCCCTCCATTCCCTTTTGGAGTGTTTTCCTCATGGTATCCATCATCTTTTGGAGGATTAGAACTTTCACCTTGCAAACTTGCATTCCTTTCATCAAATAACACTTTCACCATTTCATCCATATCAAAGAAATATTTCTTTAAAGTTTCCTCTTCTGAAGAAAGGTGCTCTTGACTCCCCATATGAGCCATGCTTGGTGAATGTCTCCTTGAACCCTGAGGTGAATGTGAAACTCTCCTTCTTGAGAGATGAGAACTTGGCTCCACAAGTTGTCCTTCTCCTCTTGCAAGATTCAACCTTGTAAGCATCAAAAAACAACACTTGCATAAACAATCAAACCCTCAAACCTATGCTCTAATACCAACTAATCTGAAATTGAAATGGGTTTGTTTTTTTTAAATTGCAAGTGTAAAAATGGTTTGTGTTTGGGTAATTGGATCAAGTTAATAACACATAAGTCTAATGAGTTTTTACTTAATCATGATCAGTGTATCAGACATATAAAAACCATCAATAATGAACACATAACACAAAATATGATAAATGAGTTCACCCTTCTCTTGGGCTACATATTCTGGTCTAGCTTCCCTTGGATCATTTTCATTATTCTTAAAAAGTGATTTTAAAGTGATCATAATACAAAATAGATGGATCCAATGGCTCCATAACATCCAAAAACCCCTATCTGGGCTTTTTCTACACCTAGTTTGGCCAAAAAATGAAGAAGATACACCTCCTGGAAGTTTTCCCCTTTAAGCTTGTTGTACCTGCTCACCAAATTGCACCCACTATATGACTAACTCGGCCTTTGTGTGTTTTCTGTGCCAAAACCCAGCACCGACAACAATCCAACAAAACAGGTGAAATTGTAGGACCGTTTGCACCAGCCCCGAATCCTCGGTGGAGAACTCGGTCGTATGGCCCCATGTGGCCAACGACCTAACTGTTGCACACCCGTCGGCTAGATACTCCACACAAAGGTATGTGGTCATGTGGTATATTCATGTGACTAGGGGTTTAACTCCAATTGCCAACCTTTTCCCGCGCCATCGATTATAGAGTGGACATATGGTAAATGGTAAGAACCAGGGGGCTAGGTCTAATCCCTGACCCTTTTCCTCTGCCACCCATACAACAATTTTAATTCAAATAAATTTAAACAAGATTATGGTTAAGTCACAATACGCAGGTGGGTTGGTAGCCCAAGCCCTGCCAAGGTTTTGACGTGTCCATCCAAAGGTCTGGGGCTTGACCCCCGTGGACTTAACCATTTTAACACACTGGAGGGGTTCCACATGGCACCGTATCACTTGCCAAAATATATGACATGTGTCACAACCTGATTCATTCACTTGTCTTCCAATGCATGCCCAGTCATCATGCCAACTCATCACTGCCACATCACTGTACGATCAGCTACCACATCAGCATTGTACGGACTGTACAGTCAGGAAAAATTTTCTTGTTTGGAAAAATGAACAAAACATAATATATCACTCATACAACGTCCATTTGAACCTGTTCAAGTTGCATTGGGATTGTGAGGACGAGTCCTATGCAGGTTTATGTTTTGAAGCAATTTCGATCACTTCGATTTTTTGAGCAAAATTTTACCCCCTGGATCAGTAAGTTATGTCTAGGATTAGATGGAGCTAGGGGGGTCTATGTCATTGTCTACATAAAGCTCTAGGTCAACGTCTAAATATAGAACTAGATCTATGTGTTCGTCTAGGTCATGATCTACGTCAAGCTTTGGGTCCGGTGATCCATTCCTCCAAATATGAGACTGATGGGTAAACTATATGTCCTAATTTCCCTCAATTAATTATCGACTAGGGTAAGTAGACTTAAAGTTGTGACACAGTATGAGTCAAGTAAGAAAGAAAAAACTAATGGAAAGATTAACTAGCCAAGAGGATGGTTTACCCTAAGGATCAACACTCTTTTTTCAATTTACAGTTCTACTTTAAAAGATGATTTAAAATACTCTAAATAAGCTACAATCTGTCTGAACAGTATACTTGAATTTAGATGTATATAGAAGTATTTAAAAAAATAAGCTTATTAATCTAAGTGAATTAGCTTTTCAAAAGAAATCTATGACTATGAAAAATTCATCTAAGTAAACAACTCTTTGAATGAACAAGCAGTCCGTGGATAAGTAAGCAATCTTTCAAAATTAATTCTTCAAAGTGAACTCTATTCTTAAAGAATTTCTTCAAAAACTCACAATTACTTTTATCTTGCAGGAAATAAACCCTAAGATCATACTAATCTGCCTAATTGAAAGTAAAGAGCATTGTGATAATATTCAAATGTGATTGTTATGTCTACGGTGGTGAATTACATCACGATGGAATCTAATCACTACTGATAATTCAAATGGAATCAATTCGATGCTAACTTCTACATAGAATTGCAGAGTATAAATAAGACAATCTATGGAGAGATTTTCCATTATGAAGATATCAATGCATATTCCTGGAATTAATACAACTTATAAACCTTGTATAAAGGAATTTGAAATCAACTCCTATCCTATCACTCTAATGATGGAAATAAATCTAACAATTCATGTAAATCTACAAGAGGTAATCGACCTTCACAATTTAATAAAGTAGATATAGTTATGAAAAACACTGCCCAAATAACCAAACTGTGAAGTAATTTGCATTTTATGAAACAGAGGAAGAAAGCTATGATTGCATAGTTAAACAACTATAAACATATACCCATTAATAAATTACAACCCGCATAACAAGATGTTAGGTGTTAGAATATAGACAAGTAAATATGGACAAATGTGAGTACCCTGTAATACACATACAATTCCAGGGAGCAATCTGCAAGTTATATAAAAAGAAATACACAACAACACAATTTTAACAAGTAACCTGAAATTAGCAAGTGATGAAAATTAAAGGAGAAAATGTAAATAAACATGTAATGTCCCCCACCTCTTAGAGAGGTGATGAGAAGACTCAGTGGCCTGGGCACCCCCACTAGGTCATAGTCTCACACTGAGGGGGGGAAAAGTCAAGAAGTTGAAAGTTATATTTTTAAGTTTACTTAAGAAAGGAAAAGGATAAAGGAGTAAAAGATAACTCAACAGAAGAATAGAAGATTAACCCTGGGAGTTAACCTAACTCAACAGAGAGATAGAAGGAAAAGTATAAGTAAGAGGCTGGGGCACACCTATTACTCATTCTGGTTTTGGATTAGCATTTGCTATTTCTATTGAGCATTAAGTTTGGGGGTTTTGTTGTACAAACCCTTGTGAGCAACTCAGTGGTGAAATATCCTCTCACCTTGTTCCACAGCTTGGTATCGAGGATTAAAGACTCCTCCACACCATTCTAGTCTCAACCCATCTCCATCTATCACTTCAGAAGGTAGCAAGTTGTATTGTTCTTGTGTTTCCAGCAAGGGCGCACCATCATCGAGAGGGAGGTTCGATCCAGCTTATCCTGAGGGCCTGGGGCCATTCCGACAGTTGGGTTTTGTTTACAGGGGCAGGACCATCAGTTTGAGGGATTTTCTAGAGGGTTATCATCATTCTACATTTGTCTGCAGATTGGGACATCTTGGAGCCATAGGGGACGTCCTATGATTCAGTAAAACTCAGATCTAGGGAGATATGCTTGCTCGAATTTAAACATGATGAGTTCCATAAATGGAGGGCTTGAGCACGAATAAAACCCATGTGATGGATTCGCCAAGGAGATACCGCCAATATGATAACCTCCAACTGCATTGTGCTCCAAGGGCCGGATTGAGGGTTATATGGAGGGCTAGATCGAGGGTTGGATGGAGGGTTGGATGGATGGCTGGATGGAGGGCCAGATCACTTTTTTTACCTTATGTTGTCACATGGAAAATTGATGTATAAAACATGATACCACCTTCAAAAAAGAGATAATAAAGGCATAGACTATATGAATTCCATGTGCAAAAAGGGATTTGGGCATCGGAAAAATAGACAAAACACAAATTCATCAGAGACATGCCTCACCTTTAGATGGACATAGAAAGAGGGAGGTAGAACTATGGGCAAAGAGGAGGAGAGAGAGACTGACACCAAGGAGAGAGAGAGTGAGACTGAGTGTGAGGGGAAGGGGGGAGAAAGAAGGAAGGGGGGAGATAGAAGGAAGGGGGGCTAGAGA
>JZKD02S1675214.1:135279-150229 GCA_000966675.3 Picea glauca
CACTGGTAAAGTCTACGGAGGTATACATACCCTACCCCCTATGGATTTGAACTTGTGACCTCTTAAGAGGAAACACATGTTCTTAACCATTAGGCCCACTCAAGCAAGATAGTTCCAGCTATGTTGACTAACATCTATGCCTTGATTAAGTCTACGATCTTCATTAACAAGTCAATGATTCCATTTTGATGTTACACTCCTCTTCATTTTATTGTTTTGGGAGCGTTGGCAAAATTAACAATTCCATTTTTTGGTTCTGCTCCGCTTCACCTCATTGCAGTTGTTCAACGCCAATCTCTATATGCTATATATATTCCAACGATAAATCTGCCCTTCAACGCTATATGGTTATTTCATTTCTATGTTGTGTGCTCTAATTTTTTCGATTCGATTTAACTTAGTAGACAAGCAGCTCAATTTGTATTATGGAATAAACTCAAACTCACACTAAGTAGTATTTCAAGCATCATTTATGTGAAGTCATTTGAGTTTTTCAAATTCTTGTGCTTTGTTTTCTATATCTATATCCATTTTAGACTCGCATGACTTACCTTCATGTGATTTCGAATTTTTGTTTTAAAAATTATTATGAGTTTCTAATTATTATTGGAGTATTAATGAGTAAGTGTGGAGGTTTTAGTTTAATTATTAATATAAATTTATCTTGAGTATGGATTTATCAAATGAATGAAAATCTAAATATCTTTTCGAATGCAAAAATTGGAGAGAAGATTTCCACTTAAACATAGATTTAATTCTTCCTTGTTTTGGGTAAATCTTTCCTTAACAAGAAGAGGCGGAATAATTTTATTATAAAAAGGGGGCCCTCATGGCAATAGTTCAAGATTTGACTCTACTCTAATCAAAATACCCTATAAAAGGGCCACTAAAGAGACTCTCAAAGTCTTTGAATTCTTCCTTAAACACATAATTTCAGAGTGTCGAAGAGACACTTAGTAAAAGATACCCAATATCTTCCTTATACAAAAATTGTACATTTAACAAAAATAACTGCTACTACACCGTGAAGGGAACCGTGCATGATCATTGACGATATTTGTTTTTTTACTTTCTTGGAAAGGCTTATTCCCACTCCTTAGACAATGTCGGTGTATTTAATTGTGATACATCAATATTGATCTTCATGTAATTGCAACTTTGTAAACTATAGAGACAAACAAGGCTGGAATCACACATTTTGTGTTATTAGATCTTTTTTAATAATTCAAGCTGATAATTTAGTGGATTTAGTTTGCTAAAGATATAAATGGTTTTAATTAAGTTGAAACTTAGATGTTGATTTTTTTCATGCATATGAATTCTCTAAACATGTAAGGTGTGGTTATCATTTGATGGTGTATTGTCAGCTATGGGTGTTGAGCACAAAGAACATGTTGCAGCTTGGGTGGATGACAATAATAAAGTTAGTACATATGCAATGAACTTGCAATATATTGATAATGGTGTCAATTAAAGTTTGTCCATGTTCTACATGAAAACGAAATTACAGAGTTCACCAAGATGGCGATATGTTGTGGGCCTTAAGTTTTCCTAGGATTAAACGATCAAACACAAATTTCAATTGTTTATAATTTGAAACATACCATCATTTAATTGATATCATTCCAAGCTTTGATGATAACCTCTATGTAGAATCAAGCGCCAATACCAATTCATGTAAAACGAGTGACACACAACATGGCATCTAAGAGTAAGCACTATATGTTGCATGAAAGAATTATTGTATATATACTGCAAAGAGGAGGTGGCAAAGAAGTGAGCTGCAAAGCGGTTGGATCTGCAGATTGTCAGTGTCATAGCCTTGAGATGCAGGGCGATCCGAGCCTCAAAATATTTCCAGGCGTTGAGTAGTGTGTGACAGATAAAATTGAGTGCACACATATGCATACTTCTTAATAGATCAATGGCCAATAGTCGATAAAAAATAGTCTGACAAATAGCCGATAAAAAATATGTACCACTAGGGTATTTAGTTCCATCACCATTAATATAGAAAAACACACCAACTAATAGGCGATCAACCGTAGTTGACCGCTAGGTGACTGCTAGAGTCTCTGTCCAGAAGCAGGGACTAATAAGGTCATGTCTAAATTCAATTATATGTCTTAAATTAGGATCTGAGCTATTTAGATCGCTTAAATATTTAATCTATCAAATTAAGTCTTAAGGCAGGGGCATATTTACATTGCTAATTTCATTAGTAAAGTATTTCATTAATTTTGACTCTAGGTTAAATAGGAGAAGAAATTTTCATAGCTTAAACATAAGAAACAAAATAAACCCTAACGTAAAAATATTTTAGTTCATGAAATTTTAACCAACAACTACCATTAAATACAAAAACAAAAGATACTCTCTTCATTCTAAAAGGTGCTATTAAGGTATTTAAATGTTTAACCCAAATCCTCTCTCTAAACGTCTAAACCATGGTGTCGAACATAGAAAGGTGTGAAAACCCTTGAGTAGGTAGTTGTTGCACTTGTGACACTACTATCATGTAACACATCCTTAATAAAAAACTAGTAGTAAAGTCAAGAAAGAGCTATTAAATAGTGTATAAAGGGATGATTCACGTGGAAGCTAGTGAAACCCCACTAGAAGTTTTCACTTTACATGAAAGTGAACTTACCAAAGCTTTCATGTTTCTCCCTATGGAATGGGAGAAATAACTAAGTGTACATATAACTATTGAGTAAAAGGAACATCGTGGAGAGTATACCTACTTCACCTAAGATGACCTGAATCCAAATAAGAAAATTGATCTAAAGAAAACACTTTTAACTTTGGACATTGTGTTGAAATGGACACTTGACACTGAGAGGGGGGGTGAATCAGTGTCACAAAACTTTGGAAAATTTTCCACTTTTCATAAATTAACTGAACAACATATATTTATTTCATTTTCTCAACCAATATATAAAAGAATAAATATTTTATTTATCTATTTAACTCGAATGAATACATAAGATCAATTTTTGAATATCTTCATCTTCAAACAATTATGAGAGACCCAACTCTATGTTACAAGACCAAACTTATAGTTCTCAGATCTAGCTGAGAAATAAGGAATCCAACCCTCATAACAAGTCCCAGCTTGTTGATCTCAGATCCAACTGAGATGTGAGGAATCCAATCCGCATACAAGACCCAGCTTGTAAACAGGCACCAACCTGATAGAATGAACCTTCATTCAATCCATTATATATAAATATATATACTTCAACAAATTCAACTACACTTCTTCTCACCATTCTTTCTTGTTTATATAGTCTTCCAATTGGTGTGAATTTGAGTGATTGAGTCTTTTGATATTTGAACCATCGTACCTTTTCATTTAAATGATAATATTAAACTTTAAAAAATATCATTTTTTCCTTTTATCCTTTATTCATAATGCTCATGATTTAACTCTCTTAATCATGATTGTGTGTCAGTTCTTTTTTCTTCATGAGTTGATCACAGATATGGATCGATTCATCATATCATTCTCATGCTTCTTTTGTGTCATCAATTCGTCAACATATCATATTCGATATTTTCACCTATTCTTCGTATTATTATGGTGTTAATCCTCTGTCGAATTACAGAGATGAAATATGTATGAGGCGCTTCCTTCAAACCACTTTCATATGACCATAGGCGCAGAACCACATGCTTATTAATTTAAGTGTTGCCTCTTATTTTACCCTTACGACCGCAGGTGGTGACCAAGCGCTAGGCCGAGTGAGTGCTTGATCACTTATCACAATCGACTATCACGTTTTAATATCACGATGAGATGGGCGACTGTCGTTACTTCGGGACTTCGTCCTCCACGACTTCCAGCTTCTGTAATCTTTCAAATCTTCTGAAGCATATTTCGACGTAGTAGATCGGACAATCAATATTTTATTTGCACGATGAACGATTCCCGTTCACTTCGAAACTTCGGCGTTCAACTATTTCCAGTCTTTGCAATCATTAAACCTCCCAAATCAAAGATGCGTGTCCATAATCTTCAATGGTTGAGAACACTCTTCAAAGTAGATCAATGGCTAGCATCACTTCGTGGTTTACGCATATTCTATCCTTCCACTGTACTGGATCAACGGTCGATAACGTTCTCGAATTAGATCAACGGTTAGTGTTAACCTCCGCCTTCGGTGCTTCAGGCAGTTACTTGTGTTAGAAAATGGTTTCCCTCGAAGTAAATACTCCCGATGTGATGTAACTTGTCGATGTCACTGCTGACTTGGCACTGGCCTAGTGGTTGCCACATGTCACTTACATTCGTGACTTACACGTACCTGAAATGACAATTTCATCTTAACACTTGTCATCATCTGATTGTGCCACATGTCCTTGCTGATGTGATCTTGTTGACATGGATCTCTTGATGTGGCACATGTCCTCCTCTTGGATCTAATGGTCATCATGTATTCTCTAGATCTGATGGTCCTTATTTATGTCTTACTTTGTCCTTCCACTCAACTTGATCCAACGGTCAAGAATGCTCCTTGAGTAGATCAATGATCAGGGATTATTGCGGGGTACCAACTAACATGACGTTTAAAACTATCGTCGAGTTTTGCAATGGAAACTGCTTGTTGGTAGTGGAACTAATGCCAACCATAGATCTATTGGCGAGTGATGATCAACGATCTAGAATAATTGTGGGATTAGAATTAATGCATTGTTTCATCCTCCCTTCGCGCTCTAAAATCAATACATGCCCTTGATCTGGCGCTTGTGTATCCAACAGTCACGACTTGATCTGATTGTTGACAATTCCTCCAACGGTCCTTCTCTTGTAACTCTCAGATCTGACAGTCTTGATTTGTCCCGAAATCTATATCAACGGACATGATTCTTTTCCTTCTTTACACAGGTTTCCTCTATGATCCAACGGTTGGGTTTGCATCCGAATTCTAGATAAATGGTTCCTGTTGCTTGATATTTTTTATAGGTTTCCCATGTTCAGTAATATTTTCTCCTGTGGGATTTCTGCAGTGCTGTCTCTCTTGAGATTTGATCATAGGATAATTGTGGATCCGATCGTGATCAACAATAATTACGAATTTCTTCAGCCTTAAAGTGATTTTCATCTGTTGATCTTTAGTATACTTTTGTTCTTGAGATTAACCTTGTTGCTCTGCTGCATTCTCTTTCCATCATTAACCCTTCATTACACATGGACAGACCTTATTGGCCATCCTAACACTAATTCCAACTATATAATTGTTCATGACTAATTCATTTTGCCATCATAAAAACTTATCATGACTGTTGACTTCAATGACAACATATTAATGACAATATGTCCAACAATCTCCCCCTTTGTCATTGAGGGAAACACACTAACTTCATACACAAACTCCCCTTTTGATGATGCTTCTCTCCTCTAAAGTTACTCTCCCCCTTTGACACCAATGGAAAAGGGTTGCTCCCCTTATGATCAACCTCTGTCTGTCTGCTTGTTGTTGACCAAAATATGAACTTGGGTAACTCCCCCTGCAATCATGATCTGCCTACCATAATTGAATGACTCCCCCTGTCAATATTCTCTTTCTTCCTATGAATACTCTCCCCCTTTGTTTCTGAAAGGGTAGCTCTTCCTGACAAGATCTCTTCTCCTGTCAATTTACTAACTATTTATCTCAGTCCATTGGTATATTTGTATTCAAATAAGCAGTCTTCTTGATACCAACTTGTAGTGATCAAGTATTTCAAAACTTAATCTAATTACTTTCTTATTTAATAACCAAAATACTACTCCTGAGTTTTTACTGACTTTCCTTTGTCAAATAGAACAAGAGTATGAATCTTTATATACCATTCGTTGGAATATTGATCTTTTTGATCTTCTTCTTATTCTTCTTTGATATTTCACAAGAATATCAATTGAGGAATGATACCAATTGATTTAAATACCAATTTTGTTATCAATTGATCTTTGTTGAATGATACTCCTTGAACTTCTCTGCTACCTTTATTTTTCCTCTTCTTGTATTCTACAACTAACCCTACCAATGATTTTTCTTTCTTTTGCTAGAAAATTATAACGTCACTAGAATTTGATATTGTCCCATATACTTTTATAGGCACTTCCTTTTCTTGGGCTTGATTTATTTCATATTGAATTTCACATTCTTTATTAGGACCTTCACCCATCATGTTCTTATTATTAATTTCTTTATTTTCAAGTGTAATATCATGTTTCTTGGTTTCTCCTTCAGATTTTCTTCTCCATATCTTTCTATGAGATATTTTTCTTTTTGGATCTTCTCTTTCTAATTGTGTTTTTGGAGATTTGTCATCTCCTTTCCTCTTCCAACTTTTATTAGTTTTTGTCATTGACTTGAATGACTCATTTAAGGATTGACTTTTTGAACTCCCGCAGTTTTGGGATTTGTGCCCAAACCTATCACAGTTGTAACATCTCATTGTATGAAAAACAATTGCTATGTGCCCAAAAACATTGCATCTCCAACATCTAATTGGGTTTTTGGATTTTCTTGTATATCCTTTCTCTAGTTTCTTGTAGTCCATTGCTTTATGGCCAAAACTATGACAAGAAAAGAAATATCCATTGAAGGTGTTTACATTCTTGATTTTATTTTGGCTTGAGAGATCTGTCATTTGATTTTCTTCTTTCTTCTTACTTCTATAGATTCCTTCCTTAACAAAGTTCATGACTTGTAATTGCACCTTTTCCTTTTGAGAGGGATGATCCTTTCTCATGTTTGTAAAGGGTGATCCATTTGTCATTGTCTTCTTTATTATTGTATCCAAGACCCGTTTTGGTCATCAGATGATCTTTGGCTCTTCCAAATCTTATCTAGGATAGCTAAGCTATTCTAGAAATTGACAAACTTATTTTTCTTTTCATTCATCTTTTTTATATTAACTATTTCTAACTTCAACATTTTACATAATTATTCCTTTTTAATCAATTGAATCTTCAGGGCTTCTTCCTTTTTCTTAGCTTCTTCAATTTGAGTGATTATATTTGCATTAGTACTTTCATTTATCTTTTTGAAATTAATGATTTCCAATTCCAACATGTGGTAAGAATTTTCTTTCCTTGTTAACTGGATCTTTAGGTCTTCTTCACTTTCTTTAATTTCCTCAAGTTGAGTGTTTAGACAGTTAACTAATTCTTCTAATTCTTTTAGTGCTTCTTTTCTTTTACTATTATGTGTCTTTAATTATTCCATCTCTTATGTTAGATTAGTAACTTCGATTTTCAATCTTTTGATCTCTTATTCTTTGTTTTCTAACTGAATCTTTTGCTCATGCTCTTCATGGTTAGATTGATCTAACTGTTGAATTAGCAACATATCCTTTTGTTGGATTTTCTCCAACTCTTCTAGAGTTCACATAGTTGTGTACTCACTATTGTCAAGAGCCTCCACGGGAACTTTAATATCTATATAATTTCTTGGTTCCATACGAATCTCTTCTATTGCACCTGTAACATTAGTCTTAAAATTATGCAATTTTCTTTAGTGACTACTGAGGTATGCCTCAATTCCTTGATGAGGTTGTATTCCTCATTGTTGACTGAGGTTTGCATCAAATCCTGCATTTCATTATGATTAGAAATATTTTTCTGTGTATTGTGTTCTTCAATCTGATTGGAATTATTATTTTTCTTATCTTGGTCTTTATCTTGATAAGAATTCTCTTCTTATGAGTTTTGTTCGTTACTATGATAAGATTCCTCTTTATCTGAGTCTCGTTCCTTACTTTGATAGGATTTATATTCGTCTTGTGCTTCATTCTGATAACAATTTTCTAGTTGGGGCCATAATTCTTTAGCAGATTTGTAGTGCCTCATATTTTCTTTGACTTGGTCTGACAATCCATCCTGGATTGATTTTAATTGAATGGTTTCTCCTTGCCTCCTTTCCAGTTTTGGTTTTTTTCTTTGAAGTAGTTAAGTGCTAGGGATTACTTACTACCGAATCCAAATCCAGATCCTCTTGAATTCAGATATATTTTCATATTTTTCCTCCATGATGAATAATGCGTTCCATCAAATAAAAGAGCTTCATTTGTGGAGATAAAAATTTGTCCACCCATTTCTTTTGAATCTACCTTTAGTGTTTAAACTGTGTTGAAGGCACTGGCTCTGATACCAATTGTTGAAATGGACACTTGACATTGAGAGGGGGGGGGGGTGAATCAGTGTCACAAAAATTTGGACAATTTTCCACTTTTCATAAATTAAATGAACAACATATATTTATTTCATTTTCTCAACCAATATATAAAAGAATAAATATTTTATTTATCTATTTAACTTGAATGAATACATAAGATCAATCTTTGAATATCTTCATATTCAAACAATTATGAGAGACCCAACTATCTATTACAAGACCCATCTTGTAGTTCTCAGAGCCAACTAAGAAATGAGGAATCCAACCCTCATAACAAGTCCTAGCTTGTTGATCTCAGATCCAACTGAGATGTGAGGAATCCAATCCTCATACAAGAGCCAACTTGAAAACATGCACCAACCTCATAGAATGAATCTTCATTCAATCCATTATATATAAATATATATACTTCAACAAATTCAACTACACTTCTTATCACCGTTATTTCTTGTTTATATAGTCTTCCAACTGGTGTGAATTTGAATCATTGTGTCTTTTGATATTTGAACCATTGTACATTTCCATTTAACTGATAATATTCAAATTTAAACAATATCATTTTTTTCTTTTTATCCTTTATTCATAATGCTCATGATTTAACTCTCTTAATAATGACTGTGTGTCAGTTCTTTTGTCTTCATGAGTTGATCATACACATGGATCGATTCATCATATCGTTCTCATGCTTCTACTGTGTCCTCAATTCATCAACATATCATATTCAATATTTTCACCTATTCTCTGTATTATTATGGTTTTAATCCTTTGTCTAATTACAGAGATGAAATCTGTATGAGGCTCTTCCTTCAAACCACTTTCATATGACCATAGGGGCAGAACCACGGGCTTATTAATTTAAGTGTTGCCTCTTATTTTACCCTTATTTCTTTATTCCATACGACCACAGGTGGTGACTAGGCACTAGGCCAAGCGAGTGCTTGATCACTTGTCACAATCAATGATCACATTGTAATGTCACGATGAGATGGACGACTTTAGTTACTTCTTCCTTAGCGACTTCCAACCTCTGTAATCTTTCAAATATCTCGAAGCATATTTCTTCATAGTAGATCGGACGTTAGATATTTTATTTGCACGATGAATGGCTCTTGTTCACTTCAAAACTTCGGTGTTCAATGATTTCCAATCTTTTCAATCATTAAACCTCTCGGATCAAAGACACGTGTCCATAATATTCAATAGTTGAGAACACTCTCCGAGTAGATCAACGGTTAGCGTCACTTCATGGTTTTCACTTATTCTATCCTTCCACTATACTGGATAAACGATCGATAACACTCTCGAATTAGATCAACAGTTAGTGTTAACTTCGTTCTTCGGTGTTTCGAGCAGTTACTTGTGTTAGAAAATGGTTTCCACCGAAGTACATACTCTTGATGTGACGTAACTTGCCGACGTCACTGCTAACTTGGCACTGGCCTAGTGGTTGCCACATGTCACTTAGATTTGTGACTTACACGTACATGCGATGCCAATTTGATCTTGACACATTTCATCATATGATTTCACCATGTGTCCTTGTTGACGTGGATCTCCTGATGTGGCACATGTCCTCCTCTTGGATCTAATGATCATCATGTATTCTCCAGGTCTGATGGTCCTTCTTTATGGCTTACCTTTTCCTTCCACTCAACTTGATCCAATGGTTGATAATGCTCCTTGAGTAGATCAATGATCAGGGATGATTGCAGGGCCCCAACTAGCACGACGTTTAAAACTATCATCGAGTTCCACAATGGAAACTGCTCGTTGGTAGTGGACCTAATTCCAACCGTAGATCTATTGGTGGGTGACAATCGATGGTCTAGACTAATTGTGGGATTGGAATTAATGTTTTTTTAAATCCTCCCTTCGCGCTCTGCAATCAATCACTGCCCTTGATCTGGCGCTTGCATATCCAACGATCATGACTTGATCTGATCGTTGACATTCCTCCAATGGTCCTTCTCTTGTAACTCCTAGATCTGATGGTCCTAGTTTATCCTGAAATCTACATCAACATACATGATTATTTTCCTTCTTTACGCAGGTTTCCTCTATGATCCAACGATCAGGTTTGCATCCAAATTCTGGATGAATGGCTCTCGTTTCTTGATCTTTTATAAATCTTTCTTCTGTTCAATAAGAGTTTCTCCTGTGGGATTTCTGCAGCGCTATATCTCTTGATATTTGATCATAGGATCATTGTTGATCCTGTCGTGATCAACAATAATCACAAATTGCTTCAGCCTTAAGGAAATTTTCTTTTGTCGATCTTTGGCATACTTTTCTTCCTAAGATTATCCTTGTTTCTCTGTTTCATTATCTTTCCATCATTCACCCTTCATTACACATGGACAGACCTTATTGGACATCCTAACACTAATGCCAATTGTATAACCGTTCATGATTGATTCATGTTGCCATCATAACAACTTATCATGACTATTACATCAATGACAACATATTAATGACAATATGTCCAACACATTGGTTCCATTGATTCTAAGTGCCCAATGGTTCTCTCCTTCCTCATCACTTTTCCTGAGCAAGGAAAATTTATATCCAGGTCATCAATTTACACCAATGATTTATAAATTCTTATGGATATTCCATCAGATAACTAGTCACAATAGATATTGCAAGTTACTACAAATTATTGTGAAGTTATGCTTTCTTATACAATGCTTATTTACGATTAGAATGTAATATTACAAACTTAGTGCTCAAAACACTAAAATAAACTGAGAATATGGAAAACAAGTTAAGTCTACAATGATTTGCAAAAAATGCACTAAAAGTAAATTCTAGTGAAATAAAGTGAGAATATGGAAAAGAAGTAAAGTGAGAATATGGAAAAGAAGTTAAGTATATAGTGATTTACAAAAGATGCTCTTGAAGTAAATATGTTATTAAGTCATTGTTTTTTTCTCGAATTAAAGCGAACAAAGTGAGAATATGGAAAACAAGTTAAGTGTATAGTGATTTACAAAAAATGCACTTAAAGTAAATATGTTATTAAGTCATTGTTTTTTCTTTTTCTCGAACATATTATTGTAAATAATGAAATAATGTAAAACAAGAAAATGAACATAAATCTATTTTAATTAAGATTTATCAAATTTTGAGAGATTAAATCTTTTCAAAATGAAAAATGGTCAACCATCTCTACACTACAATTACTATAAAAAGGTTGAAAGACATTCCTCACAAAGATATAGCATAAAATACTATGGAAAACCCATAGCTTAAATAGTCATATAGGTAATAAATATAATGGAAGAGCTATTTTCATTGTTGATTTAAGGGGGACTGGAGCCTTTGAAAATTAAACCCCAAATTCATTTTTTTAAGTTAGGATTGGCCACTGTGGCATATTCCATAAACTAGACTTAAATGACCATTGGAGAACTTTATTAACAATATGGACATGGATCAATTTTATATTCAACTTTAGATTATTGTCAAAAGTTATTGATTCATTGTGTATTTATACAATCAAAAATAATATTGTTTAATGTATTTGTATGGATCTCATTGAATGCATTTGTAAGGATCTCATAACAATGTTCAAATTAAAATTTTATTAATTTTTATTGAAAATATATTTATATATATTAAATAAGGTTGTGAAAATAATCATCCATTTGTAAGATAAACATTTCAACTTACAAAAGATTAGACTGGAAAATATTATTACACATAAGTATGTTTCAAAAAGTTTGAATATACTCATAAATATGTTATATTAACCCTTATGTAATTTTAAATAATTTTGCATAGATTTCTATAAATTAGAAACCTAATACAATTCAAACATATGTAAATATTATAAAATTGTAAATAAAATTTTGATTTTCTTTGAAAATCTTATGATACCAAGGTAAGAACTAGCCTCTTTGAAGCTATTATCCTTCTTGGATTATTGTTTATGACCGATAATATGTGTATAACACCATGTTTTGGTTTTATTCCTCCTCGTGATAATAGAATACCATATGAATATACAACATTTTAAAGGTTTAATAATCGTAATATGACACGAGAACATAGTTGATTGTATGCAGATTTGATAATATCTCATGTTTCATGTATGAAAACCATGAAATGAAAGCGTGTTGTCATTTGGATAGTGGTAGTTGACATTTGGTAAGTAAAAAATTACGGAGAAAGATTTCTGACTCAAAAGAAAGAGAACGAAGTGTTTACATATAAAACAAGTGTTGCATGGCAGTGTAGTTTTTGTTGAGTTGAAATGAGGATAAATGCATATGGATGGGGAAAAAGTAGCGGGGGCAAATGGAAATTGCAACGCAGATGTGGCAAGCAGCATGAAGTACAGGTGGTAACCATGCAAGAAATGACATACTCTGTAAATGTGTGAGTAGAAAAAAAACTATTAAACACAATTTTATGACATTCAGCATAGTTGAAGATAAAAATTTAGGACCATATTAATATGGAAGGAGATAAAAAATAGTGTTATTTGGAATATATCAAAAAATAAAAAAAGGTGTGTTACATATTCCTAGAAATTTAATTATGTTTTTCGTATATATATATATATATGCATGAGAAAAAGACAATTCAAATAAAATAAACACAATGTCTTGACATTCAACATAGCTGAAAATAAAAATCTAGGAGCACATAAATATAAAATGAGACAAAAAATAGTGTTATTTGGAACATATCAAAAAATAATAGTTTGTTACATATTTTTGGAAATTTAAATGCATTTGTCATATAAACTGGGATTGGGGTTCTCGCGGACCATAAGAGAAATATGTACAAGAGATAGGATTGTGGAAAGAAGAAGTGGGAGATGGTAGTGTGTAATACCTGAAAAGAATAAATGGGAAGGTATAAGTCTTTGGCTAGATATTTATATTCAGAAAAGGTGGAATAACTGGATTGATAAACAAAGGAGAATGTCATCAATATATAATTAAAACGATGGTACATATAAGTATTTTTTCTATTTGCTTACTGATGCCTTTTTCTGTTGCCTTTCGTCGGCGACCCGCTTCAAGTTCGTTTCGACGAATTATTCAATGTAGCTTCTCAAGGGGGTGACATTGATGTCATTCCAGATTTTTATGCTGAAAAGTTCATTTTCTAATTCGCTTAGATCAATAGAAAGATTACACAGATCCTGATCAATGTCTCGATTTTGTATCGAATAGCGGACTAGCCAGCTGTCCATGTGATCTTTAGTATATTCAAGAATCCTGTAAAAAAATTCTAAAGACAATGCCTTAAAATTATCAACTTGTTTATCGAAAGCTTGCTTGGTTAACGTCAACAAGTTGGCGATTAAAATGGGGTCATAGAACTCGTTGGTCCTTCCAGCTAAATCTAATTTGGTGAGCTTTGTGAATAATGTTTATTTCTTTGGTATTTCTTTCTCACATGATTGGACAATGAGATACAGGTTCTTCACCTTCTCTTTCCAACATGCTTCTAATTGAGTGATCCGGATTTTGGAGGGGAGATCATGTTGTCTTCTTGTCGTGTCTGCCATGTTGTTGACATGAAAGGAAAAAAGGATGACCTTGTCCAAATAGAAAGTTTCTTCATTTTTTAAATCCGTCTGCAGAAGTTCGAGCAAGTTATGTGCCCTCCTTCCCAGGGAATCCATAATTTGTGATGTTTCTCAGGCCTCAGTAATCAGTTTCATTCTTTTATTGATATTTTTCTCCACATATCCTCTACACTATGAGAGAAAGTTGGAGGATCATTTTATCTTTGCTATAGGGGTGCAGGGGGTGGCGGGCATGGCTATTGCCAAAGGACTAGAAAGCAATGGTATATGAATCAAAGCTTCCTCTAATTTCTTGATCTGGTCCTTTAGTCTGGCATTCTCGGCCTCAATGAAT
Organism: Picea glauca; assembly: GCA_000966675.3. Taxonomy (NCBI): domain Eukaryota; kingdom Viridiplantae; phylum Streptophyta; class Pinopsida; order Pinales; family Pinaceae; genus Picea; species Picea glauca. The sequence goes on from JZKD02S1675214.1 coordinate 149,324, forward strand.
CCAATGGAATCATGAAGAGCATCTCTAGTTTCTCTGTGAAGTCCATAGATTTGGGACAACTTCATGTTGGCAAGGTCAACTTCTAAACGATATTTTATTTTCTTATTTTTTACATCTCTCTTTTCAATAATTAATTTTTTAGATTCACTTTCAAAAACAACACTCTAGAATATGAAGGATTCATCTTCGTAAAAAAAATTGGTATCAACTATGTCCATTGGGTATCTATGGTGAATTGCATCTCCCGGCTGATCAAGGTTGCAGAATATGCTATCCAGATCAGTGTCAAGTTCCATGTTCTCACTCTCAATTTCGGGCTCCTCCACCTCCCCTACAATTCTTTTTCCCTTCTTATGCACGGGAAGCTTGTGAGAACTATCAATTTTAGGATGAACCTCCTCTGTTTGAAGAACTTTGGGTTTCTTTGTTACTGTGGCAAGCCGTTGGAGCGATGCTTTGTTACTGTGGTAGTTCTGGTCCTCAGGCACGAAGATGTTCATTGTATCTCTACAGAACTGTTGTCGAGATGGTTCCATTAGTTTATGAAAACGTCTATTTTCTCTAGACGTTGCTTGAAATGAACAAATGGAAGGGATAATATAACCCCCCGGAAATTTTGGTTCAATGCGTGCGAATGGAAAATGTCCTCAAGCTCTTCGCTCATTAATGACAATCTCTATGTGTTTTGTATGATGATCTGTTAGAAGTAAAGATTAATTATTGCATACTTAGAAGTGTGAAGGTGGCGGTTATGGCGAAGAACATTTAAGGATTTGAGGTTTCGTGAACGAACTGTTAGAAAAACAGGACCACGGAGCAATAAAATAAAACAAATGCAGAAACAAAACACAAAAGACACACAATACAAGAGAGACACAGATTTACGTGGTTCACCCAGTGTGGGCT
>JZKD02S1675214.1:156597-173051 GCA_000966675.3 Picea glauca
CTCTGTGTCCTACAAATAGCACCCAGAATTCCACAAAATACAAATTGACAGGTGGAATTGCGGGATGGCTAGCTCAACATTGCACTTCTAAAAACATTATTTTCAAATACTAAATTATTAATATTAGATATTGATATTGTACAATTTAATTACATAAAATTATCAAATGAGTCATAAGATTCGAGTCCGAGTCGAATTGTAGATCACCGAAGTTTCGGGCGCAAGATGTATACCGTGCACAGGGGGCATGAGAGCTGGATGGTGCCCACACAGGAACCCCCGGCCATAAAATTTGTGAACTATGAAAATGAACGACGATCGGTTAGACTCGTGATGTAGAGATATAAATAAACATGAAATCTATCACTACGTCGTCTGGGAACCCGCGAGCATAGACATGGATCACCCAAGTTTTGGATGGAATATGTATACTCGGAACATGGGGAATGAGAGCTCGATAACGCGTAGCCAAGAACCTGTGGCCATAAAATTGGCTAAGGAAATGAAAGCGTTCGGTTGGACTCGTGATGTCAAGATATAGATGGATATACAAATTGTGAGTTCGATAAAGAGTGAGGCTAGGTAGTTTGAGGAGCCCAGGGTCAAATTGTAGATAAATGGAGTTTTGGATGCAAGATGTTATCCAAACACGGGGCATGGGAGTTCGATAATGCATTGGGGGGGAACCCGCAGCCATAAAATTGGCTAACTGTTGAGACAAATTGGGAAAAATATCAACAGATGCTTTGAAATATCAACAAATGCTGGGAAAACTGAGTCACAAGATTTGAGTCCGGGTTGAATTGTATATCACCGAAGTTTCGGGCACAAGATGTATATCGCAAACACGAGGCATGAGAGTTCGATGGCACCTACACAGGAACCGACGGCCATAAAATTTGTGAACTATGAAAACGAATAGCGGTCGGTTAGACTCGTGATGTAGAGATATAGATGGACATGAAATTTGCCACTCCGTCATCCTAGGAACCCGCGAGCATAGACATGGGACTAAGTATAGAAACATAAATGGATAATAAAGGGGAATAAAAATAAGGGAGAACAACTAAGTATAGAACAGGAAAAAGAAAGGGAGATAAGAACCGACATGAAAGAAAATTGTTACGTAGGAACACATGAAAAGAAAAGATGGAGTACAAATTTATTTATTTCTAGATAGCAGCACAGGAAATATAATTGACATGAAGACAAGTCAATGTACAGGAAGATATGGAGTGTCCAAGGAGGGAAAAAAAAAAAAAAACAGAGCTGCAAACCAGTTCAACAAATACAGACAAAGTAAACGAAAAACTATTGGATATGGAACACGGGTAGAAAAATGCACCTTTGCATGGATTCCTCTACATTCTTGGTTTGGAGTTCTTTGCGGTGTCTAGTTTTCCAGTTTATTTCTATGAACAAAAGCACAAAAAAAACGAACATGAACATAAGTTGACATGTAAAGAAAAAGGCAAGTACTATGTGTTAGCAACATTTCTTGTATAGGGGTGTTTTCCTATCCGATTTTAAGCCTCTGGTGTAAATGCATAGAAGTGGGGTTTTGAAAACCGGTTAGATGAGTTTTATTCAAAGGTTGCAGCCATAAGCGTCGAGCGCAGTTCACAGAAGAAGTCCATTTAGGGCTTAAATCAAGTGAGCGAGCAGTCTGATTTCAACGGAAAGAATCAAGCGACGAAGCAGATCAATGGTCATCGGGATTTCGGGGCTACCAAGTTACCCGATATATAGCGTCAGAGAAAGCGCTTATATTTCAAGACCAAATCTAGGTCGTCCGATCTAGTGACGCATGGTGAAAGATCTAGTCACATCGGCATATCGGCATTCGGGAGTTCGAAGGGTAAAAGTCCCTCGTCATTTCACATCTCGAAACCCTGAACCCCGAAACGTCGATAAGCGCCTTTGAAGCTAAGCCTATGGTCCTAGCACCCGGTCACGTCGAGCGAGCCTGGTAATAGAGGCAGCCCTCTTCTAACATCAAATACCATCTCGACCGTTCCTCTGGAGGAAACGCGGCATACATCCGCGCTTTTGCGGTTTGGTCAATCGCGATTTTGAGGAAAATTGCATCGTGAACCCCCAGTGCCAGGAATCCCAAAAGAATCAGGACCATCCATATGAAGGACACATGGTGCAATAGTTGAGCCACAAGTGGGGCCCTTCGGGATTTTCATGTTAAAAGCGCTGAGGTCATCTCATTCGTTCATCCATCAGCGAGGCTCGGGCACATTTAATTTAAAGAGGGCGCAGATCTGGGCGGTTGTGATCCAGGCACTCAAATTTACGGACAAGGTCCAATTCCACACCCCCTCCGTCATTCTGGCTTTAACAATAGGGGGGGTCCGGAATTGGAGATAATTTATGCATGCATCTGGATGGCCCAAGTCTCGGTGCTTAGATCTACGGTCTGTATTGAATTTCAGACCCCCCCATCGATTCTTCTTTTAATGGGGGGGGTCCACAATGAAATTTCACTCTAACAGGGCCCCCTTCCTATCATGTCACTGTCTGAGTCGTCCTCCCCATTGCCACCCGTTCTCCACCTACCGCCACCCTCTTCCCCCGTCATATGTCCAACTTCCCTCTTTCCATCCACATGGCCCCTCCTCAAATCATCGCCCTCTCGTCTCCTGCCATGTGTCCCTCTCACTCCCAGTCACCTCCACCTGTATGATAATCCCTTTTACTCTGTGTCCACCTGTACCCCCACACTCCACACACCTTCCTCCTCTTTCCTATTCAGACCGCGTGGCATTCCTTAGCTTATGTCACTGCTCCCGTTTCCTCTCCATCACCTCCACAGTGTTGATGCCATCACTCCCATCATACCTTTTTTCACATCCGCCATAGGGGTCCCTCGTAGCAGTCCAGCGAAGCAGCATCCAAAGAGAGACCGTTCAGTTGATCTAGGTAGCACCATTAGGAGACCTCCACGTCCCAGAAGGCAGAGTTGACCGAGGTTGTGCCCAGTCCCAAGAAAGAAGTTATTGTGGTTGTTGTTGGTGGTTGAGCATCATCTCCACCATAAAAAGAAATTCCAGCAAAGGACTAAAGCTGGTCGATTCATCTGCAGCAGGACAAGTCTGAAATCTGATAGCGTCTGTCTTGGGTGCACGATCGGCTAGATTCTGCATGCGCAGACTATCAAAAGACATGCAGACGCAATGTTTTTAATGTAGCATCTTGTTTTTGTTGTTGTTGTTGTTTTGAGTATATGTAGGCGTTTTCGCCATTTTTGTAATGATCGATAGTAGAGCAAATCTCCCGATTGTAGAGTTTTAACAGACACTCTAGCTCTCTGGTTATGCATCTGTATGTAAGATTTTTTGTTTAATGACAGATAGTTTTCCTACCCCATCTAGTTTTCATCTCATACTGAGGGAGTTCATGATTGATTGATTCACATGAATTATTTCAATTATGTTATGATAAAGGATTTATTGTTTCATTGTTGTATTCTCTGGTTTTCTGTGTTTGATTGTAAGAAGATCTTGCGTTTAGATGTTTTCCTACAATATGTTAGAAACCTGATGTTTACGACAGACCTTTGCAGTTCTCTTATACAAGTCTTCCCCCTACTCACCCTTACTACAACTCACTGTCTAAAGTTTATCTAAGACCTCACTTGCCCATGCATGCCTGGCCTAGTTTTGGAGTTAGAACAACATTGTTTTGAGTTAACTTCCATTCGATCACCCCTTTTTATAAACAAATCGTGACATAAACTGATGGGCGTCGGGCACTTCTCCTGCTGCAATATAGGAGTGACTTTCGTCGCTAACATTTCTGGTGCCGTTTCCGGGGACGAAGTTGAATATATTCCCTGGGCAGAACGACAATGAGCCTCTGATTCTGAAGGTGCATCAGACATCAGAGCCCTTCAATATTGCTACTATGCACCTATCGACTCCACTGTGGTGGCTCCAAGGTTTCTACATCACTGTTTCAACTGTGGCTACTGTTAGCACACCTGAAAGCTGACCCTAAGGAGCTTTCTCGAGAAGTTTTCAGCAGCTGCTTTCTCAGCCTGAGAAGCTTCCTGGGGTAACAACAACATTAGGATCTAGCCTTTGATGGTGAACAAGGACCAAACACATTCGAAGCTGCGCATTTTTCACCTGGCGACTCGATGATTCAAGGATCGATTGGCGACTCCACTGGTTCGATATGGAGAAAATCCTTGCTCACAGTTTTGCTCCTTTTAATTTTTCTGCTATTCTTGGTTTTCCTAATGTTGTCCCCTCTCCGAATGAATGGGGCGATTATTTTCCCATATTTGGAAAATGTGAAGAGGAAAACCCTGCTCAGCACCTCCGTGAGTTTCATGAACTCATGCGTCAGTGGGAGATACATCATGAGGATGTATTACTGAAGATGTTCATGTTCTCGTTAGCAGGGGATGCACGTAGATGGTATCATTCTTTACCCCCTGCTAGCATTTCTTCACTTAGTGAGTTCCATGCAACTTTCACCGCTTACTGTCAGAATTTGTATCCTTCTGAGTCAATTTGTCATAACTGTTGTGGGGGATACCACAACTATATGCGAGATGAAACTATTTCAGATGTAGGCTGTGAAGATGGTCTTGATGACCTGGATCAGAACTCAGTCCTTTCTCCTCCCCATTCGTCTGCATCAGAGGTGGGTTATGAAAACAATGAATATCCCAAGGGGGAAGAGGATTCCCTGAGTGAGCTTATGGAGTAGGTGAAATATCTCTCTGCCCAATTAGAAAGGTTGAAATATGAAGACTGTGCAGAGGATTTTCTAGCCTGGGAGGAAGAAGATGACCTGAGTGAACTAGTGGAGCAGGCGATATTCCCCACTCCCCAATGTGAAAAATTGGAATATGAAGACAACGAAGAGAATTTTCCAGTATTCAAGGCAGATGATCTAAGCAACTCTTTTGAAGAGATTATTGAAGATTTCTTGGATGTGTTAGCATCTGCCCCTGATGAGCCTGTTGTCTCAGATTTAAACGAAGAATCCATTGTGGAAGAGGATTGTTCTTTCTTCCTTCATGAGATTTCCCATGATGTATTTACATTTGGGATTGAAGAGAAGGATCGGGAGACCGTTCCCTTTTTACAAGATGGGAGAGTGCACAAAGAGGAGGAGGAACCAGAGGAGCAGTTGAGCGTGCATTTCATGTTATATCCGGAGCCAATCAACGGACAGCCACCGCCTAAGATTAGTGAGCCTGCATCAGTTGTCCTCCTACCTGTGTTTATCAGAGATATTCAGCCACATGTGGAAAACTATGTAGCACAGGAGGCTGCATGTCACCAATTTTCTGAAATCCGTCGCTCATTCTATGACCCTGTCAGTGAATACATGGAGTGGCATGTCCTTTATGCCTTGGAGCCGCCCTATTTCATATCAACTTCAGCCTGTGAGGAGAAGTTGAAGAGTGTATCCATTCTGCTGTCACAGTTACACCATCCGCTAGTGATCATCAGCAGAAGGAAGGATCTTCTATCCAGGAAGCTACTTGAATGGCTATGGTGGAAGTCTTCTTTCACCTAGCCCCATGTAAAATATTTTATTAGCATTAGGACTGTATATAAATAATCTCCTTTGAGCATGTAGATTTTCTTGCTTTGCTTTACTTTTCGACCTATATTTTTAGAAGCAGGATGTTTTGATATTGACTCCATAGCCCAATAGCAAGGCACTGGAACTGCAAAATGAGTTCTTAGAGCATCACAGGGACGACTCTATCCCCCATGGAGCCTAATGTTAGCAACATTTCTTGTATAGGGGTGTTTTCCTCTCCAATTTTAGGCCTCTGGTGTAAACGCATAGAAGTGGGATTTTGAAAACCGGTCAGATGAGTTTTATTCAAAGGCTGCAGCCATAAGCATTGAGCGCAGCTCACATAAGAAGTCCATTTTGAGCTTAAATCAAGCGAGTGAGTAGTCTGATTTCAACGGCAAGGATCAAGTGACGAAGCAGATCAACATTCATCAGGATTTCGGGGCTACCAAGTTACCCGATATATAGCGTCAGAGAAAACGCCTATATTTCAAGACTAAATCTAGGTCGTCTGATCCAGTGATGCATGGTGCAATATCTAGTCACGTTGGCATATCGACATTCGGGAGTTCGAAGGGCAAAATTCCCTCGTCATCTCACATCTCGAAACCCCGAACCCCAAAATGCTGATAAGAGCCTTTGAAGCTAAGCCTATGGTCCTAGCACCCGGTCATGTCGAGCGAGCCTGGTAATAGAGGCAGCCCTCTTCTAACATCAAATACCATCTCGACCGTCCCTTTGGAGGACACGCGGTGTACATCTATGCTTTCGCGGTTTGGTTAATCAGGATTTTGAGGAAAATTGCATCATGAACCCCTGGTGCCAGGAATCCTGAAAGAATCGGGACCGTCCATATGAAGGACACACGACGCAATAGCTGAGCCACAAGTGGGGCCCTTCGAGATTTTCATGTTAAAAGCACCAAGGTCATCTCATTCATTCATCCATCAGCGAGGCTCAGGCACATTTAATTTAAAGAGGGTGCAAATTTGGACGGTCATGATCCAGGCACTCAAATTTATGGACAAGGTCCAATTCCGCACCCCCTCCGTCATTCTGGCTTTAACGAGAGGGGGGGGGTCTGGAATCGGAGATAATGTATGTGTGCATCTGGACGGCCCAAGTCTCGACGCTTAGATCTACGGTCTGTATTGCATTCCGAACCCCCCCCATCGGTTCTACCTTTAATGGAGGGGGGGGGGTATGGAATGGAATTTCACTCTAGCAGGCCCCCGTTCCTGTCGTGTCACTGTCTAAGTCATCCTCCCCTTTGCCACCCGTTCTCCACCTACCGCCACTCTCTTCCCCCGTCATCTGTCCAACTTCCCTCTTTCCATCCACATGGCCCCTCCTTAGCTCATCTCCCTCTCGTCTCCTGCCATGTGTCCCTCTCACTCCCAGTCACCTCCACCTGTATGATCATCCCTTTTACTCCGTGTCCACCTGTATGCTCGCACTCCACACACCTTCCTCCTCTTTCCTATTCAGACCGCGTGGCATTCCTCAGCTTATGTCAATGCTCCCGTTTTCTCTCCATCACCTCCACAGTGTTGATTCCATTGCTCCCATCATACCCTTTTTCACATCCACCATAGGGGTCCCTCGTAGCAGTCCAACAAAGCAACATCCAAAGAGAGACCGTTCAGCTGATCCAGGTGGCACCACTAGGAGACCTCCACATCCCATAAGGAAGAGTTGACCGAGGCTGTGCCCAGTCCCAAGAAAGTAGTTTTTGTGGTTGTTGTTGGTGGTTGAGCATCATCTCCGCCATAAAAAGAAAGTCCAACAAAGGACTAAAGCTGGTCGATTCATCTGCAGCAAGACAGTCTGAAATCTGATAGTGTTTGTCTTGGGTGCACGATTGGCTAGAGTTTGCATGCGTAGACTATCAAAATACATGCAGACGTAATGTTTTAAATGCAGCGTCTTGTTTTTGCTGCTGTTGTTGTTTTGAGTATATGTAAGCGTTTTCGCCATTTTTGTAATGATCGATGGTAGAGCGAAGCTCCCTATTGTAGAGTTTTAACAAACACTCTAGTTCTCTGGTTATGCATCTGTATGTAAGATTTCTTGTTTAATGACAGACAATTTTCCTACCCCATCTAGTTTTCATCTCATACTGAGGGAGTTCATGATTGACTGATTCACATGAATTATTGAAATTATGTTACGATAAAGGAAGATCTTGCGTTTAGATGTTTTCTCCTACAGTCTGTTAGAAACCTGATGTTTATGACAGACCTTTGCAGTTCTCTTATACAAGTCTTCCCCCTACTCACCCTTACTATAACTCACTGTCTGAAGTTTATCTAAGACCTCACTTGCCCATGCATGCCTGGCCTAGTTTTGGAGTTAGAACAACATTGTTTTGAGTTAACTTCCATTCAATAACCCCTTTTTATAAACAAATCGTGACATAAATTGATGGGCGTCGGGCTCTGCTCCTGCTGCAATCCAAGAGTGACTTTCGTCGCTAACACTATGTACATACACTAAATAAAATAGAATAAGAGGAATATACTAACAGATAGTTTTAGAAGAATGTACTGCTTTTTTAAGATTCAAGTTTTTTTTTTGTGTGTGTGTATTGCAAAAAAAAAATTGTGACCAAAAGCAATTACAAACCGGGGAAAACTAAGAAGTTGGATATCTCGATTTTCTGCAACAACATAGACATATATGGTTTGAAGCATACAAATATGATTCTGCAATATGTGTGATGTATATTTCATAATTCAAGTGCAACACCAACTGTGTGGTGACCAGACCAGTATGTGTACAAACCAAAGAAAACTAAATATATATACCTTTATAAAGTATGAACATGAGATTTTATAGAGCATGTACAGATCTCGCATTCCATACTTGGCCACTTTTTGGATCGCGGGTTCTCGGTCTAGTGAGCTAAAAAATAGGTCTCTATTGCTCTGTGTCCTACAAATAGCACCCATATTTCCACAATATACAAATTAACAGGCAGACTTGCAGGCTGGATGAGATTTTATAGAGCATGTACACTTTTTGGATCGCAGGTTCTCAGGTTGGCAGGCTAAGAAACGGGCCTCTATTGTTTCGTGCCTTACAAATAGCACCCAGAATTATGTGATATACAAAATGACAAGCGGACTTGCAGGCTAGATGGCTCAACATTGTACTTCTATTGAGTTCTGCAATATACAAATTGACAGACAGACTCCAGGGTTGGCGAGCTCTGAGAAACAAGTAATACATACTAAATATGTACTTTATAAAGTATGGACATGAGATTTTATAGAGCATGTATAGATCCCTTATTCCATACTTAGCCACTTTTTGGATCGCAGGTTCTCGGGCTGGCAGGCTCAAAATTGGGCCTCTATTGTTTTGTGTCCTGCAAATAGCATCCAAAGTTGCGTGATATACAAATTGACAAGTGGACTTGCGAGTTGGCTGGCTCAAGATTGCACTTTTATTGTTTTGTGTCCTCCAAACAACACTCAGAGTTCCACGATATACAAATTGACAAACGAACTCCGGGAATGGTGGGCTCAAGATTGAATAAGTATTACACATTACATGTAATATGTACAATATGAAAGAGGAAAGCAGTCGGTCGAACTGGCGATATAAAAGTAAGTGGAAATCTGAACACATGTATCCGTCAACTTTCGGACATAGAAATTTTCTGAGAAACGAGTAATACATAGTAAATATGTACTTTTATAAAGTATGGATATGAGATTTTATAGAACATGTACAGATCCCTTATTCCATACTTAGCCACTTTTTGGATCACGGGTTCTCGGGCTGGCGGGCTCAAAATTGGGCCTCTATTGTTTTGGGTCCTACAAATAGCACCTAGAGTTCCGCAATATACAAATTGACAAGTGAACTTGCGGGCTGACTCGCTCAACATTGCACTTCTATTGTTTTGTGTCCTCCAAACAACACTGGGAGTTCTGCGATATACAAATTGACAGACGAACTCCAGGATTGCCAGGCTCAAGGTTGTGATTGTCTACATGTATAAAATATAACATATATGTTATATATCTAACATTATCTAAAAACATTACTTTCAAATACTAAATTATTAATATTAAAAATTGATATTGTACAATTTAATTACATAAAATTATCAAATGAGTCACAAGATTCGAGTCCGGGTCCAATTGTAGATCACTGAACTTTCGGGTGCAAGATGTATACCATGCACACGGGGCATGAGAGTTGGATGGTGCCCACACAAGAACTCGCGGCCATAAAATTCGCGAACTATGTAAACGAACGACGGTCGGTCAGACTTTTGATGTAGAGATATAGATGGACATGAAATCTGCCACTCCGTCGTCTGGGAACCCGCGACCATAGACATGGATCACCCAAGTTTTGGATGGAAGATGTACACTCGGAACATGGGGAATGAGAGTTCAATAACGCGTAGCCGGGAACCCATGGGCATAAAATTGGCTAAGGAAACGAAAGCGCTTGGTCGGACTCGTGATGTCAAGATATAGATGAATATACAAATTGTGAGTTCGATAAAGAGTGAGGCTTGGGAGTTCGAGGATCCCGGGGTGGAATTGTAGATAACTAGAGTTTTGGATAAAAGATGTTATCCAAACATGAGGCATGGGAGTTTGATAATGCATTGGGGGGGAACCCACGGCCATAAAATTGGCTAACTACTGAGACGAATTGGAAAAAATATGAACAGAATCTTTGAAATATCAACAAATGTTGGTAAAATTGAGTCGCAAGCTTTGTTTCTGGGTCAAATTGTAGATCACCGATGTTTCAGGTGCAATATGTATACCATGCACACGGGGCATGAGAGTTTGACGGCGCCTACGTAGGAACCGATGGCCATAAAATTTGCGAACTATGAAAACGAACGATGATCAGTCGGACTTGTAATGTAGAGATATAGATGGACATGAAATCTGCCACTCCGTCATCCTGGGAACCCGGGAGCAGAGACATGGGACTAAGTATAGAATAAAAAATGGATAATAGAGGAGAAGAAAAAAAAGGGAGAATGACTAAGTGTAGAACAGGAAAAAGAAAGGAATGTAAGAACCAACATGAAAGAAAATTGTTACGTAGGAACACATGAAAAGAAAAGATGGAGTACAAATTTATGTATTTCAAGATAACAGAACAAAAAATATAATTGACATGAAGACAAGTCAATGTACATGAAGATATGGAATGTCCAAGGAGACAAAAAAAAATAGAGTTGCAACTCAGTTCAACAAATACAGACAGAGTAAATGAAAAACTATTGGATATGGAACATGGGTAGAAAAACACACCTTTGCATGGATTCCTCTACAATCCTGGTTAGGAGTTCTTTGTGGTGTCTAGTTTTCCTGTTTGTTTCTATGAACAAAAGAACAAAACAAAATAGATATGAACATAAGTTGACATGTAAAGAAAAAGGCAAGTACTATGTACATACACTAAATAAAATAGAATAAGAGGAATAGAGTAACAGATAGTTTTAGAAGAATGTATTTTTCTTTTTTTTAAAGTTCATTCAAGTTTTTTTTTTTTTTTGTGTGTGTGTGTGTGTGTGTATTGCCAAAAATAAATTGTGACCAAAAGCAATTACAAACCAGGGAAAACTAAGAAGTTGGATATCTTGATTTTTTGCAACAAGATAGGCAGATATGGTTTGAAGCATACAAATATGATTCTGCAATATCCGTGATGTATATTTCATAATTCAAGTGTAACACCAACTATGTGGTGACCAGACTAGTATGTGTACAAATCAAGGAAAACTAAGAAGCTGGATAATTTGTTATTTGTTTTTTGCAACAAGCTGTACAGATATTCTTTGAAACATAGAAATATGACTCTGCAATATGTTTGATGTATATCTCATAATTCAAGTGCAATACCAATTGTATTGTGATTAGACCAATATGTGTCTAAGATAAACATATTATATTGAGTAATGGGCACATTTGACCACACATGGTCATTAAGTGTGTTTTGTAGATGGCTTGTGTTGTTCAAAAGAAAGTGGAGACTGTATTTGCACATATAGTTTTCCAATTCTTTTGTTCAGGCATTATTTTGTAGCATGTCAATATTGAAGTCTCCTACAAGAACAATGGGTCGATTTACATGGAAATGGCCTAATGCATTCGAAATAACATTTACTATGTTGGAGAATGTTGCATGGGGAGCAGCATATAGATTTAGTATTGCTATTTATGTTCCATGGAAAAATATTTTTGCAAGCACCACCTCAACATTCTTTTCTTCGAAATGTATATGGTCCAAAATTGGTACATGTTTCTTCATCAATATCATCACCCCATGTGTAATGTAACTTGATATGCAATTGTGATTTGGGAATTGTTTGTTTTGCATGCATAATTCAATGTATGTTTCCTACAAGCACAAAATATCGGATTGCATTGTATCATAGTCATTGAGTATATCATCCATGTGTGCATGTAAGCTGCGTGTGTTAAGCGAGAGAATTGATATAGATGACTTTGTTTGTATGAATTGGTAATCATACTACAGTTGCCATTTTGTGGTGGTCCTGATTCCTTCCATTTCAATATCAACATTTTGTTTGACTTTGAAGTTATCTTTTGTAAGAGGACTTAGTAAATACAAGGATTCTATTATTCTGACATGGGACAGTGATGTGTATACAAGTCCATGTATCTAAATTCCAACAGGCTGAAATGCAACATTATCAAGTGTTAGTCCTTACGATATGCGGACTGTACGTGCACATGCGAGTTTAATTGGAAACTGTTTTTGAAACTTCAGTCGACCTGTCTTTGTTGATGTCGATAATGGCTTTGATATTCACAAAATAGGTGTCCAATCGCTTGCAGTGTTTGAATTATATAGATAAGCCAACCTGCTTTCTTATCGCTTGTCTATATGCGGTTTATGGAACTTAATCCAAAGGACATCAAGTTTTTTTGTTTTCGTATAGCCTTTGAGTATTCCATCTGCACCATTGACCAAGCCATCCTGTGAATCATAGTTGCAGGCATATATTTCAACCAACATTTCTAATTTCAAGACAAGATGCAAAGCTAAAGTGGTTGTATGTTCATGACGTGGCACATTTCCATGGTTGTCTTCTTCCAGGTCAACTGAATTGATGATGATATCATCGCCAGGCATGAGTGATAGCATGTGTCTGTTATGCATTGCAACATCCTTATTTGTGTAGAACAGGTAAGGGAACGTTGGGTCTGTTGGTGCAGGACACAAGCACCTCGAATTGATATATGTTAAGTCATCATATGTTTGGTTGTTTGTCCGCATTCTATTCAGAATTGCAATGAATGTTTCATCTCTCTGGGGCATTGTAGTATACAATTCAAAGAATTTAATATTGTCTCTCCATAAGTCATGCATCATTGTTTGCATGTTAACCGTAGGTTGTTCAAATATCAAAGAATATTGAATTGGTTGTGTCTAGTAAATATCCCCACAGAATATCATGTCAATGTTTCCAAAGTATTTTGTGTGCACATGTTTTATGCTTCTTAGTCGGTTGTCAATGGAATACAAGAAGCGACTTCCAATAAAATATGCTTCATCTATAAAGACAGGTTGGAGTTCATCATAAATCTTAGACAACGTATCCAACCTTTCCTTGTTAAGTGGAAGAAATTGTGACTTGTTAAAAGGCATTAAAAATGCAAAGTGGATTGTTGTTCCACCTGCATTATATGTAGTTTTTCTTGTGTATGCAACTATTAGGCCCTTTGGTTTCATAGGATTAGAGGAATTGATTGAATCATAGATTCGTATAATCATTTTGAACAGTGCTTTTGTTGTGAATGTCTTGCCTGATCCTACTATGCCTGTAAGGAACAAGTGCCCATGAGTGTCCATGTTCAAGCATTTTTTAAGCGCAATGTCCTTTAGAATTGTTTGTTGTTCTCGATTCAACATACGTCTTATTCTGTGGTGTTCATTATTTTCAATAAGGAAAGGATGTTTTGTGACTTGAAAACCAAGATTGATACGTTTTTCACTTCCACCTGCTCGAGGATGAGGCAAATCTGCTTGTAACTCATAGGACTAGCAAGGAGTTCTGGTTGTTTTCGGTTTGTGAATGTCTCATAAGGATTGTTAGGGTTTTCTAACTCATTAACTGCAATTTCTAGATCACCCCATGTTGGATTAACATTGTAAGTAAATCTAGCTTCACTGATTTTCACTATAGTCTCAGAGGCAACATACACAGCTTCCCATGTAGACAAGTTGTGTTTTAATGTCTCTTCATTTTCATCGAACGGAATGTATAGTAACATTTTTTCTCTACAATAGTTTTCATATTCAAAATGTTTATTGTATTTGACAAGCCGTATCACAGAGGGTTTTTTTCTTTTTGATATGGGTACACCATTTTTTTTTAATGTGATACGAATTCTTCCAAGCAGATATGCCTAATAGAAGATAGACGCTAGAGGTAATAATCAATAATAGAGTGACATAGCATGTCTTCTGAATTGTCAGGCTCTTGTTCTAGCAAAACCGATTGTTTAAGAACAAATGCATGTTTCTCAAGTGAAGATGTGTTTATGAAAACATATTTTCTTGAACTACAATTGAGGGGCAAGGAAAGTGCAATGTGAAATGCTTGTTGAGCAGAAGTTTGTTGAAGATTAAGAAATGTATTTCCAAGCGTGTGTATCATTTGTATGGCATCAATATGACTTCTTTCATGTTCTTTGTGTATTCTTATGAATGCACTTGTCATAGATTTGTCAACCTTTGTCATATACGAGGTATCGTACGATGTTGCAGCATATGCATTGAGGATGTACTACGCATCTGTATTTTCTTTCCACATAACTGGCATGTCCTTGGAGAAACTGTTGTTCCAAATATGGGAAAATTTCCGTTTAAGGAAAATTGTTGGTTGTTTAAGCGTACATTGTATGGCTTGGATGTAGTCATCTTCTAATAGATTTAGCTCTGTCAAGAAGTCATAGAAGCTCATCAACTCATCAAAATATCCTTGTTCTATAAATGAGAACAAGGATTTAGATTTCTCAACAACAACATTGTCCTCTAAACTAAGTGGCTCTATGATTCGTGTTGCTCTCATTGGTGGCATGGGAAAGTTGTATCTGCAATGTGAGTTTTTTCATTTTCTACAACTTCTCATATGATAATGTCTATGAACTTTGGCAAGTTCTGGATCCAAATGATCTGTGTTTCATATTATGTATTTGTCCACAAATTTCTCGATCTGTGAATTGTTGTCAGCTCCATAGACTCGTGCACCCTTTATCCACAACAATGCATGGTCATGTTCATTCCCCCTATTCTGGAATTCAGACACAAAATAGTAGTGTAATATTTTTTCGAAAAATGTTTCATCATGGCATATCAATTGTCTCAAAGCATTTATTCTTTGTCTATAGTATCGAGTACATGTCACTGGGTCTTTTCTTATGAGGTAGTCAATGTCATTTTTTTCCAGTGTATCGGTTTGTTTTTTACGTTTCTTGTTCCTATGCAGGTTAGATACGACAACCACCAATTGATCCCAGCATTGCTCTGCACTTGTAAATGTGATGAAAAATCTTGGCGGGCCCAATTGTCGAATCATTGCAAAACTAGTTTTCTTATTTTGTTGCAAATAGTTAGGAGAGATGTGAATGTTTTTGAAATCTATGTATCCAATATCAGATTTCAAAAAATTTTCTAGGTTTACTTTGTACTTGACATCCTTGGCCAACAAATTTCTTCCTTGTAAATGGCCTTTTCTTATTCGGACCCACATGCAAGACAAAACTTGCTCTATTATTATGTGCATTGTTTTGAAAAACAATTTTTTTATGTGACAGGAGAAGTCACCGCTTAAATGTAGCATCTCCCATCGAACTATTTTATGATAACTGAATCATTTTGTAATATCAGTGGCACGTGGATCTCCATAGAATATTTTTGAAAAGTTCATTTCCTCAGCGAATTTTTCCTTGAATATTGCAAGTGGATGTTGCCCCTCAGCAGGTGCAATTTTGACAATCTTGTCTTACAAGTTACGAATGCACTGTGAATCAGTGAATCCATGCACCAATGTCTCAGCGGGTGTTTCATTCTCCAATTCATCACTTGTATCAAATTCACTGGCATTTTCAAGACTCTCTACAGATTTGGCATCCTCTTCTCCAAGAACATTGTTCCAATTCTCATTTATACAAATGTTATGTGCTTTGTACAGGGCCCTGGAACATAATTCCTTTAATGTTTTCAGAAAATCATGCACATGCACTTTGCCTGTATGATACACATTTTTGTACCGCAAGCATCTTTTGAGCATGGATGATTTTAGGGGCTAAATTTCGCTCATGGGCTAATTTTCCATAGTTTTTCCAAAAACGAGATTCGCTATTTTAAAAATAATTCACCCAAATTCTATAGGATAAAATTATTTTACCTTAAAAATCACCAAAATTTTATAAAAACTATATAATATCCTTAGAAATTTGAATATTTTTACAAAAATATCACCAAACAGTTATAGTTGGCATATGAAGGATAAGTAAGATTCGCCAAGGTTTCTACATTTTAAAATAAATTTCCATCCTTAAAATCATCCCTACTTTTGAGAGCCACAACAATTGTCATTGTATCGCTAATGAATTGTGGCAAGGATTTTTGCACAACATCTAGCTAAACATGCACATTAATAATTGATCATGTTAAGCCCATATGGGGTTGTTTATAGCCTAAGGGCCTGATTTGTGGAAATGAAATTTGCAGAGACACAAGTCTCTCTTCATGTTCCGTAAGTGCACTGACATATGGTAGTGGTGTATTACATCTTATTTGGTTAGGGGTTGCAAATTGTGGCAGTTTTCCATTTTCAAGCGACCGTTTGCATGGAAGACAAATTTTTCCACTGGAAAATGTTT
>JZKD02S1675214.1:178346-189751 GCA_000966675.3 Picea glauca
TATATATAGGAGACTAGGAGGTATAATTACAACTAATGGCCTAAAGACGACATAAATAAAATAAAATTACTAATATAATATGCCCCAATTAAGGGTTAATGAGCCAATATTAGGGATTAACATATTTTTTACAAAATTCAATTGATCACAAATTGCACATGCAATGGAAGGAGTGTCTTTGATTTGTTTCATGTAGGTCTGTCTTGCATCTTTCTTTCGCAGGGAAGTATGGGCATATATGATTTTAGGGGATAAATTTCGCAAATGGGCTAATTTTTCACGGTTTTTCCCAAAAACATATTCGCCAATTTCCATTTTTTCTAAAAACGATTCGCCCAAATTCCATAGAATAAATCAGTTTACCTTAAAAATTGCCAAAATTGTATAGAAAGTATATAAAATCCTTAGAAATTTGAATATTTTTACAAAAATATTTCCAAACATTTTACATTTTGCATATTAAGGACTAGTAAGATTATCCCATGTTTGTACATTTTAATGTAAATTTCCATTCTTAAAATCATCCCTAAGTATGGGTAGAAAGTGTTTGCTGGTTTTCATTGGTAGTAGTGCATGGTGTTGCTTCTACCCCACGAAATGTGATTTTTTCCTCTCAGACAATTGCATGACCATTGTGGGATATGCGACCGTACCTGTTTCTGTTGTGTTGTGCACAAACAAATTTTTTTATATTGTGATATGTGAGTTTAGCTCTAAAAGGAAGAGTAGCAATGTATTTTTTTCTCTCGCACATGAACTTTTTCAAGTTGTGGTAACTTACTCTACGTTTCTTGTCCAAGGGTAGGATGACCTGATGGAAACTGGGATGAATTTCACTCTCATTCAGGTTGTGATAACTTAGTCTACATTTTTTGTTTAAGGCCTGTATGGCCTCATCACTACTGGGACAAATTTCACGCATGACTTTTTTCAAGTTGTGATAACTTAGTCTACATTTTTTGCTTAATCCATGTATGGCCTCATCACAACTGGGACGAATTTCATGCATGACTTTTTCCAAGTTGTGATAACTTAGTCTACGCTTTTTTTTAAGCCTTGTATGACCATATCACAACCGGATGGAGTTTCATTCTCATTAAAAAGCATGACACACATATGCAGATTCGATGTGGTTTGGGTGGCATGGACATTGAACCCTGAACCAATGATATGTCCAAGAAAAGGTTGATAATGGATATGCGTCGTATCTGTTTTCAACGAGAGGATGTCAATTGTTCGATGGTAATTTGAATCAATAGACCAGGAATGGATAGTGCCATCTGGCAGAGCTGACTAGACCTGGATATTTACTCTGCATATGATAGATAGCCATTGCAAACAGAATTTGTAACCCTCCACATTTCCTTTTTCATATGGCAATGCCATGTTTACAAGGTATTCTTCCCAACTTGCAATTGCCAACATATTTTCTAGGAGATATGGTGAAAGGTGTTGATGCAAGAAGCTAAAAGCATGTTGGTTGCTGCCTATAATTAAATTGCAAAAGGAATGTAGAGTGTAAAGCCGCAACAACTACACATTGAACTTTGTTGCTACCAAACAACAAATTGCATTGAACAAACTATCTCCACAGATAGATACAACAATTGTTGCTCGCTGTAAACCATGGTAGTCTATGTGATGCATAATCCATTTCCACTGCGATTCAAGGTCTTTGCAAATGAGGGAAAAGTAAATATGAGGTCCTTCAAGATTGCATATGGACAATTTTCTATATAGTAGTGGTTCATAATGACCACTGACAGCATTGGCATCATGAAGAAAGATGCAATATGGATTGTTAGATGCAACTTTGTTGAATAGTAGATATCTTGTTTTTCTTGTCAATGACCATATTCCAATTGATATATTGAGCCACTTAGACAACCACCGTATACAAAATGTATCTCCCCAAAGTACCCTCTCATGTGCAGGAAGAATTGGAGATGCAGACAACCGCATCTTTGAAAAATACGTAGCGACATCATGTATTACATGCAACTGCTGAAGAAAATTAGATTCCATTTCATATTCATATGACTCCAATGCCTCAACGTCGCCATTTTTTAAACAGCCTAAGAAATAATCTATCAATCCAGTAGAACCTGAAGTGCATCGAAAAGGCAATCCCCTACAGTATACAAGAATGCATCCAATCTAAAAAGGCCATTTCTATGCAACACATCGTCAATGTTGCCATGTATAATGGAGTGTGTATCTATTTCATATGAATCAACATCTATTAATTGTTTCATCTTTTGAACTGTGATTTTGAAGTTGTTTCTTAG
Source organism: Picea glauca (assembly GCA_000966675.3). Taxonomy (NCBI): domain Eukaryota; kingdom Viridiplantae; phylum Streptophyta; class Pinopsida; order Pinales; family Pinaceae; genus Picea; species Picea glauca. Next base: position 180,635 of record JZKD02S1675214.1, read on the forward strand.
CTACTTTCAATTTGCATGAAAATAGAGAAAAGGGGAAAAAAAGAATAAAATGAAAAAAAAAAAGTAAAACATAAAAACTACAAGTGTGGAACTGCTTACCAATCACCGTATGTATCCTTCAACCTTCGTCTTGTCAAATTAAATCCCCCTAGTCCCCATAGAAGATGACAAGAAAACAAACCTACACTGGAAAGTGAACCAAATAGAAGAAACAATGAAAATAAATAACACTATAAATTTACTTAGCAGAAAAACCGATTTGAACCTATTCATGATGTGCATCCTACAAGCTTCTCAGAGGCAGAAAAATTTCTGCAAAATAGAAAGGATAGGACAAAGGCAACAGGTGGACTCAGTTTTTTGACCCAAAGAATAAAAGCATTCCCTGCCTCTACACCCTGGCAGATGGTTCCCACTCGTGATAGCTCTGAATTTTTTTTTGAAAACCCCTTTGCAATGCAATTTTTGAAATAGCTATGGCACAATATGCAGGACATGGAAGCCATAATATGAAGACCCATGGTTTCCAGGAACATAGATTAAGAGCACATAGAAAGATGGTCTACAACAGAATTTTGAGGGATGAAATCCTACCATTGAAAAATAGCAATGAAATGATGGCACAAAAACTTACCCGTCAACGAGGGATGACAAGAGCTCAACCCCAAAAATTGCAAACCACAATAACTTGCAAAGTTGAAGAACAACAAACCAACGAACAACCACGAAGAGGTCCAACTGAAAATGAAGGACCTCAACTTTGCAAAGTTGAATCAAACAAGAAAAAGCATTATGGAACGAACCAACAAACACGCATCAACCGTTGAACTAGTGATGTCAGTGGAGAACAATTCTGCACAATTTCATTGCAAACAACACCATCAAAAAAATGGAACGAAACTGTATTGCAACACATCTGTACGATAAACATTTAAGGCTACTAGACCTGTTAGGTAAACACTTAAGACTGTCAAAACCATCGAAGGGCGTATCCCTGTGCAAACATTTAAGAAAGACTACAGTGTGGCAGGCTTGTTACGTACGCAACAATGAAAAAGACTCTCAAAGAAAGCAAGAATAAAGAAAAAATCAAACATAGTAATATGCTAGAGAATGTATTCGAAGGACAAACTTTCATTGGGATAAATTTAGCTAGCAGAAAATGCTAAGCCAAACATTCAAACTAATGCTAGCATTAATCCACCTTCAAGCAATGCATAAGAAAAATATATGATTCAAAAAGACTGTATAGTATCAAAATTTTTGGATATGCTAACACATAAAACATTGGGAATAGCAAATCTGACAATAAGACCTCCAATCTGTTATCCAATCAGATCATTATATATATGGTACTTTTTATTATATAAAAATCAATTTTTTTAGTTCCCTAGCTCCAACAATAGATATTATGCAAATATTTGTGGTCAAAGGACAAACTAATATCAAGTCAATGAATTATCGATCGCTATAGTCCCTCTATGCCTACGACATGGACTAATAACAATATGTGTCTTTAATAACAAAAAACAATATCAAACAGTCATTTTAGTAAATAAAGATTTACCAATAGGGTGGTAGGTGTGAGAGGGGTGTTTTTTAATCCAAGAGGGCAATTGGATTTTGTTTTCACTTGGAGAATAGGTCATTCCTCAAATAATCAAGCAAAATCTTATGCTCTTCTTGAGGAATTAATCTTGGCCAATGATATAGGTATATGTGTTGGAGAAATTACTATTTTCGACACACTAGTGGAGTGGGAGTTAACTGACTAGTTTTATTTTAGACTTTCTATTTAGATCATCACTATTATGCATGCATGCATTCCTAAGGAAAGCTAAATGCTTGATCTCTTTTCTTAATTATAGAATGTTCTTTCCTATAAATGAGTGTATTCCACTTATTCATTGTATCAATCATCATTCATTGCTCAACTCATTGGAGTAATGTGAATATATTTTCTCATTCTACCATATTGAATCTATTGTCCTTTCTTGATAAGATTTGTTTGTACTTGCTTTAGTTAGATCTCTTGTGCAGGTTTCTATGAAACATTGACATGGTATCATAGTTACGGTGCTTGCATCAAGCTAGGCAAGCCAGAGAATAAGGAAAATCATAGTTTCAACGAGTAAAATTCGTGTAACAGATAGGGTCGCACCCACTACACTAGCTGAATGCAATCAGTGGCACACAGACTTACGAATTTTTTAATTCTAGAGTGGTCGCACTCCATACACTAGCATAGGGCGACCGGTCGCACCTCATACACTATAAGAGGGCGACCACTGAGACTTGGTCGCTCTGTGTCTCAAGGGAAGGTGCAACCACCTCTAAAAAGCTGAGTGCGACCACCTTCTAGCAGGTTCACTAACAAAGGACAACCAATAGGACCTGGTCTCTCCATGTCGTAAGGGAAGGAGCGACCACCTCTTAAAGTGCCCTTCTGCATAGATGATTTTAGGGGATAAATTTCGCAAATGGGCTAATTTTCCATGCTTTTTCCCAAAAAACGATTCACCAATTTCCATTTTTTCTAAAAATGATTCACCCAAATTCCATAGAATAAAACTATTTTACCTTACAAATCGCCAAAATTTTATAGAAACTATATAAAATCCTTAGAAATTTGAATATTTTTACAAAACTATCGCCAAACATTTTACATTTTTCATATTAAGGACTAGTAATATTAGCCCACGTTTCTACATTTTAATATAAATTTTCATCCTTAAAATCATCCCTACCCTTCTCTGTAGTGATTTCTCAGTTTTTCACTTGCAGATTGAGAGTAAATTTTAGGGTTTCTCAAACACAGTGGGAGATATGGATACGACACCTATTCTAGAGTAAAACTTGGTGGTAATCCTCACACCATACAATTATTTTGATTGGAATCCCAAGGTTGAATTCCAACTCAAAAGGAGAGGATTGTACAATTTGACAATGAGGACAGAAACATAACCTACATCAACAATTGAGAAGACCATATGGGAAAACGGAAAGGATGAGGCCACACGAATTCTTCTTGAATTGATTTCATTTGATTTATGGTTTCATGTTGCCGCATGCAAGACTCCAAACACGATCTGGGCCACCTTGGAAAGCCGCTTTGGAAAGAAGGATGAAATGAGAGGTCATATGCTTGAGGTAGAGTTGAAAACCTTGGATCCTAAAAGTTTTGATAATTTGGATGATTTCTTTACCAAGTTTAAATATTTGATATTTAGCTTTGCATCTTGTGGTATTGATAAGTTTACACAAGCAGACCAACTTATTCTAACAATATTGGCTAAGCTAGGAACAAAATATGTTGTCTATATCTCCACTTTCCATTATGTCAAATATCTCTTAGGAACAAAGTGGAAGATTCCTACCATGGAGCAGTTCATTGATTCTCTCACATATGAGAAGTAAAAACTCATTTAGATGGGAATAATCAATGATGCCAAAGCACATGCACTCACCAAGAATGATGAAAAAAGATCATGCAAACATAACGGAAAGGAGAAACAAAAGGAGAAGGAGGGAAAGAAGTGCACTTATTGCAATAAACCAAATCATGAAGAATCCACATGCATGAAGAAACGAATCGATCTTATGACACAGGTACTTCAGCATAACAACAATGGAAACTTCATTCCATAATGAGTCAAGAAGAAGAAGGAATAAGATCTTGCTCCTAATAAAGGTAATCATCATGCTCTTGTTGCAATTAATTCCTCATATGATTCATGGATTATAGATTATGGTGCATCACATCATATGGCAACGAAAGAGGAAGTTTTCACTTCTTTGAGTTCATGATCAAGACCCCCTATTCTCATGGGGGATGATACTCCAGTAGAAGTAGCAGGAGAGAGAAGAGTGGAACTCCATAATGGAATTTTTGAGAATTCTTTACATGTTCCAAAGCTTTCTATGAATTTTCTTCCAGTTTATCCGATCACTCAGAAAGGTAAAAAGGTTGAATTTACAACAGATTTAGTATCTGTAATTTACATGCATGACAATTCCATTATTGCAAATTGTGTGGTGGATCACAAATCAAGGTTGTATAAATTCAGTAAGTTTGTTGACTATGACTCCTCTTTACTACTTACGCATGAGGAGAGCACTTTGCATGTACCACCAATGAAACATGTAAAGACTCTTGTGCTTCCATTAGTTCCAGACATTATAGATGATTCCATAAACTTGGATTCTGTACATGGAAATAAGTAGGTAGTACAGCTAGATAAGGAGTCAATGTTGAAGCTTCAGCAGATTCCCAAGAGGGCACAGTTCACACTTCAGGCAACAAGTATCCTTACAGGGAATCCATTGGATTCAAGGAGGACTCAATATCATCACGAGGATCCTTCTCATGTACTTTCAACTTTTGAACCAACGATTCCCTTGCATTGTTATATGGTTCAATATTTTGATCCACATACCTACAATGAGGCTATGAGAAATAAATTATGGAAATAACCCATGCAGGAGGAGTATGACTCACTCCTAGAGAATCATACTTAGGATCTGGTTCCACTTCCACCATAAAGGAATATTTTCAGGTGTAGATGGTTCCAAAGGATGAAGAGGTACATGGATAGAAAGGTTGTCAAATGAATTCATCAGATCCATAAATATTTCTACATCTTCGCGAAGACTTTTGGTGAGTGGAACTTTCAGACTTTGCGAGATCATCTTGGGGTGAAGAACACAATTTCCTAGCAACTTACTTTTCTTCTTTTGGTGCATTGTCTTTTGAGAGGGGATTTTGTTCCCACGTGTTTCTCCCTCTTTCCTTATTTTTATTCAGTGTTCATTAGTTGCATTGTATATGAGTACCTAATATGGCCTAGTTGTTGGGACTCATTTTTACTCCATAGTGATGTTCAGGGGGGGTGTTGGAGAAATTACTATTTTTGACACACTAGTTCAATGGGAGTTAACTGACTAGTTCTATTTCATACTTTCTATTTATATCATCACTATTATGCATGCATCCATTCCTAAGGAAATCTATCTGCTTCATTTCTTTTCTTAATTATGGAATGTTCTTTCCTATATATGAGTGTATTCCACTCATTCATTGTATTAATCATCATTCATTTATCATCTCATTGGAGTAGTGTGAATGTATTTTCTCATTCGTCCATATTAAATCTCTCATCCTTTCTTGATAAACTTTGTTTGTACTTTCTTTATCTAGATCTCTTGTGCATGTTTCTATGAAACATTGATAATATGCAATCTCACAATGATAGAAGATTCTAAACTCATCATATCTTATGAAGAAAAAATTATTTCTCGAAGAATCTTCATATTCTATCCATTATAACTAGAATCCAATCTGAAATCAAGACCCTCATGACCATTGAATTATTTCATGTCTTGAGAGTGAATAATCAATATGTCGATAATCAAGCGAATCTTGCCACCCAACATCCCGAGGGAACTCTAATCGTAAATGGAATTCATCATAGAAAAATTATCCCATGATCAACTCTATTCTCACCTCAATTTTCATTAGGAAAGGAACTCAAAGGATCTTAGATCCTAAAAAGGGAATAATATACATTTTAATAATTTGGAAAATGTTTAATAAGGGGTCTCCCTTTCTCTTTCGAGCCCTCATTTCATATGGGACTATGTCCCATCATTCCATGTCACTAGTGGTTGTATTTTCATTGCCACCATCTAGGCGCATCGTTGGCATACACCCCCACAAACTTACATTAAAAATTCCATGCCAGTGAGGATCCTTCCCTCATATATCTCGTTATTTACCTCTCTGTTGTGAGATGAACCGATTTGCATCCCCGCGAGTGTATCCATGATGATGATTATAGGAAGTGGAGTTATGTGATTAAGGACGATGACATGGTGTAAGAACTTAAATGTTGAATCTCATGACATCGAGATCGCGACCAAGCTTGCGTGTCATTTTTGTTACATTCAATGCATGACCCAAATTCTTCCTCATTCCCACTCTGGTGTTCTAGTATTCATTCGTGAATATCTCCTTGTTTTCTTACTCTTCTCTTAGCCTTAATAAATTGTCGATTTTTTCCAATGGAATCCATAAACTCTCGTTGGACGCTCAGGGTGGCACAATTGGAAGCAAATTTGGGTGTTTCAATAAATTAAATCCTTGAACTACAAATTCGATATAATGGGATCTCTACTCATCTCATAACTCTTATGGAGGAATCATTGGCTCAAAATCAAACAATCTGGCAGGTAGATGATGAATGGAATGCACTCATGATCCAATTGGAAGATTTTTGGGATTGTCCACAACAAGATGCAAGCTCCATGAATTCAAAGGAGGCTTATTCATTACCAACAGCTCTTGTCCAGCTCAATTTGAATGAACCAAACCCAGGAAATGAATAATGATACCTTGGTGTAGTAGCAGTTCATGATTTTTGTTAAATGTACAATTTTTGTATAAGGATACTAGGTGTATTTTACGGAGCGTCTCCTGGACACTCTGAAATTATGTATTTAAGGAAGAATTCAAAGAATTTGAGAGTCTCTTTAGTGGCCCTATTCATGATCCTATTAGGTGAACACACCTAGAGATTTGAATAACACATATAATACACCCAAATATTTTCCAGACAATTTTGAATAACATATATAATACACTCAGTTTAATGGATAAAAGAAAAATGTATTTTTTGTTAGAATATTGTGCTCATTTCATCATAGACAATGCTACACCATTGTCACACAACTATAGGCACAAATACACCCCCAAGGACCTTGAAATTTGACAAAAATAATGATTCCAGGAAGCCTCACTAGAACCAACAGATAAACTAGGGTAGTGCGCCTTCTCCAGAGGTAGCGCACAAGATAGAGTGCCAAAAGATTGAACAGGGAATTATTGCACACCTGCAGCTCCTCCTCAACACTTTATCCTTGCTTCTGGATGACTGGGTGTGTGCACAAATGATTTTGAGAACCTCCTATTTATACTAATTGGGCCAGGTGAATAAGTGTCTTTTCAAGCAGGGCCAACCTATCCTTTTCTACATACAATACTTCAATATTGCTTACTCTTTTGAACTGATTTTTCTTCCTCGGTTTTCACACCTCTCTTTAGGTTTTCTCTTACTTCTAGAATATTCTATTCTATTCAAAGGTTTATCAATGGAGGTTAATACCTCCCGCATCTACCAAAACATCAACACTCCCTCTTAGCTAGGGAGGTATATAACCATGATGTTCTCTTCTGGTCTTCATAGCCTTTCCCATTGTGCCATGATCCTCTCGTCATGGTTATGTAGACCATGCTACTAGTAGCATCATTACATCACACATGGTTACACCCATGTGGACCTGTCAATCTTGTCTAGAGGCCACATCCCGCTAGAGAACACTAGAGCTACACATCGTAGTGTGTGTTACCATCATTGTCATAAGCTACACCCGCATGACGTGCTCACCCATGACTACACCCATGTCGTGAGTATCATCATTATCCATCCATATCACATGGAATGGGAAATACCTACATGGTCTTGCAGACCAGTAGCATCAACAAAGCTACACAGTCTATCTCATGATCACCCAAATCATATTATGATCAACACCATCACAACCATATAGGTTCTTGACTACGCCACTAGCGCACCGGACTGTTTCACTGGTGTAGCAACAACTCGGAATACCATACCATCTCACTAGAGTATCCTAAAGCTCAACATAAAGCCTACAACTCGACATGAAGCGTAAAACTCGGCACAAGGCCTACATCTCGACATGAAGACTACAACTTGGCATGAAGCCTACAACTTGGCACAAAGCCTACAACTCAACATGAAGCCTACAAATTGACACAAAGCCTACAACTCGACATGAATTCTACAACTCGGTATGAATCCTACAACTCTGCATTAAGCCTACAAGATCCTTCTTTTCAAATTTTTCCATCAACTCCCTCTAACTGAGAGAATGCTCGAACCACACTTCCATCTGCTACATGCCCCTATGCATCCTGTAAAGTGTCACAAAACCTTGCTTCTTCGTCATCACTGACTCCCTATGAAGTTTGACTCCCTCTGATTCCTTTCAAGTCTTGATTTATGTGGTAACCTTCCTGGAATATGTAGGATAACCTGCCCAAAACAAGAACAACAAGAGAAAAAGTATTTCCAATAGAATAGCATTCTATATAAGAACATATCAAGTTAATGGTAATTCATTATAGAATTACCAAGGTGATCCAGGTGGATATTGGTGGCCACCTACCTATTCCAACTGGCTCCTCTTATTCGTTTTTAGTTCAATACGTTCTTATGTACTTCTTTGTAATTGTGGGTTCTACACTTCTAGGGATGTCTAGAGCCCTACACATATTCCAGGTGGATACTAGTGGCCTCTCACCTAATCCATCTGGCTTATTTTGTATGTTTTCATGTCAGCACATCTTGTTGTACTTCCAGGGTCGTTTTGGAGCCCTAAATAGTGTTTTTTTTTATCACCATAGTCAAACTATAGACGAAGTTAAAGTTTGACAGCGTAATGTGTATCTCTCTAAAATACCTTTCCAATGGGATATCACGTGCCTAAAACATAGGTTGTATGCAAAAGTTACGAACCCGGGAAGTTGAGGTACCAACTTACCCATATGGGCCCACATGACTTTTGGCGTTTCACCTTCTAGGGTTAGGTTTTTGGATGTCTAGGGTTTTGGCATTCATGAGTAATATCAAAAATGCCTCTGGAGCCTCATTGTAATCATTCTTCTCAGACGGATGCACGTAGAAACGACAACTCTTCTCAGAGATAGCTACCACCATTCAAGCAAGTGTTTCATTTCTGTAGTTTTATAGTTTCGACATGTTTCATTTATTCAATAGAAGATATTGTTCACTAGATATATGCGGTGTTATTCATATATCTATGTTTATTGTATTCAGTCTGTTAATCATTTTGTTCTTCTCCTAAATCAAGATCACAAGGTGTCATGCCCGAGAATAAGAACAAGAAATATATCCTAGAGGAAATGTGTTAAGGTCCTAACCCGCACATAGGTAGATCAATGTATTCGGATGTAATAAAGGTCAATATTAATAAGGCCTTTCAATAAAATAGAATAAGGTGGATGTAAGAAGACCT
>JZKD02S1675214.1:225094-251874 GCA_000966675.3 Picea glauca
AACCCTATATTACTCAAACTTAACTAATATTTTATTAAACTAATTAACTTTATTAACTTAACTAATATTTTATTAAACTAATTAACTTTATTAACTTCATAATTATACTTTAATCAAATCTTTGATTTGAATTTTGATTTTTTTTTTAAATAAAATACATCAATGATATATATATATATATATATATATATATATATATATATATATATATATATATATATATATATATATATATAATCTAAACATCCACCTTAAAAAAAATCTCATTCTTTTATTGATTTACTAAATTTAGAATTTATTAGTTTATTAATATTTATTTCTATATATTATTTATTTATTATTATATTTTTTTTTTAGAAATTGATATCATAAAGAAAGAGAAATAAAATTATTTGCTAAATAACTAAAATAAAATGGACTTACCCAGCTACGTGCCTTTTGCATGCGCTCCACGTGTTAGTCCCACTTATTTCTGAAAATAATAAAAAAAAAATGATCTTTTAACCCTAACTTTACTATTCCTCTTTCATTTGTTGTGGTTGTGCGAGGAGGCGTGAGGGAACATGGCCGCCATGGTTAACCCTCTCCTCCATACTACCTGCAAATCGAGCTTTTCTAGTCAATGGAATTAGTCGGAGCTCGTCATCCAGGAGGCGCGGTTCATGGCTGGCTTGTCCGGCAATTTTCTGAACTTATCTCTCACTCACCCAGGTATGTTTTCGTTGTTGAATGTTTATTCTATAAATGGCATGACATCAGGGAAAATTTCTGAAGCTAAGATGGTGAATACTTGTCAGAATTACCTAGGACTTGCAGCCTTTCCAGGACTTTAATGGTGACCAGCTGAGAGGCTAGTGTTCATTCCGAAAGTAGAAGCAAATGCAAGTCTCTGGTATGCTTACGGTTTATCTGTTTTATATTCATTTTTTCCATCTGATCTCTAGGTTTGGCCAAGGTGGTAGCTAGTTCCTTTTTTTTTTTTATGGAGACCTCACGGATTCCTTTCTTCCATTCGAAGAATTTCATTTGGGTTTTGAACTGGACAAACTAGGTTTGGTTTATTGGTTTCCAGTTCATTTCTTACTGATACCAACATTGTTTTGTTAAAGAAGAGTTCATCTCAATCCCAGAGTTTTTCAAACTAGGTTTTATGTTCCTGGGCACACTTTCCATTCCCAGGCCGTTATTGTTGTTGAGAATTGTTGAGACTAGAAATTGATTCCTCATCTTATCACCATCTAAGAGCTCTGGTGGAATGGTGGTTTCAGGGTCTCATCGTCATACTTTATGCTGAGAAGACTCCTCTACATGAGCGCAAGGCATTTTCGCCAGGAAAACTACAGGCCGCTATCCTTATCTGCTCCCCGTCCACTTAATTTGCAGCCCCCGGGGCCATTTTTAGTCAAAGTTAGGGGAAATTTTCATGGAATCTCCACTCGGACAGTTCTGGCCATGGCAGAGAGGGTTCCAGAGCACAGTGGAGCACAACAAGAATACACCAATAGGCTTGCCAGAGAACACAGCCCCTATCTTCTTCAGCACGCCCATAATCCGGTTGGCATTCAATCATTCATTATCATCTTTCCATTTTTCTGTTTTCACTTATATCAGCAAAGCAATGAGTAACAAGGGACATTTAGTAATAGTTATTTTAATGGAAAGAATTTTAAATTACATAGGCTAAATTACCAGGCCTCACAATTTTTCCGGCACGCAATAATGAACGCACTCGATCAATCCAATTGGACAGCTATTGTTCGTCAAGTCGGGCGACTGAACGGTGAAGAGCGCATGGGATTGAGCCGGTCTAAATCCGGAGACAATGCGTACATTTCCCTCACCAGTTCGAGTAAAAACACAATATTTGGCACAGAATCTTGTTGAACCCTACTATACGGGGTTGGGGTTTTGTAGGCAAATTTACAGACGACAACAACACACTGCTCGACTCGGCTGTAGGATTTGAGCTCGTCGGTGGTACTCTGGCATCCTTTTTTCTCTAACACTTCGAAATTTTACGGGAATTTGGACTTCTTTTTGTGAATTGTCCAAATCAAAGTCATCTTGGTCTTCAATCTCTTCAGGGTTGTCTATGCATTTGGGTTTACTATTATTGTAGTCAAAGCCTATAAGATCAAGGGATGGTGATTCTTTGTTTTGGTGTGTTTTCTCCCGCTATTTAATGCGATTCTTAATGGGTATATTTTTGCGAAAGCTTAGTCACCATAGAAGCTATTTGCAAATTGTGATTCCATGAATAACGAAAGTTTATCTAGTTTAATTTTGCAAGTTTAGCTGATTTAGAGTAATGAAAATACAAGATAATTGTAGTGATATTTTTAACTGTTTCAAGGTTTAAAATCCATAAATTTCAGTACAACTATTTAAAATCCAGAAATTTTACTACAACTATGTGAAAATCTGTAACAACCCTAGTTGCTTGTTTTACTTTGGTAAATTTGTTATGAGTTTATTTTTATATTTGTTTTAAAATTTATGTGTTTGGTTTGGTTTGCAGGTTAGGCGGGACTGGAGCTTGGAGCTGGGAACTTGGCCCATAGGCCCAGATTTCAAACTAAGACGCTCTGATACCAAATGTAGGGGGGCGAATAGATTTAAACATCAATTTATTTCATTAACTTCATAACAGAATAATATTCTTCATAATAATAACTTCAGTAACTTAAATTTAACAACGAATAATAAATTTAATTACAGATTAAAAACAATGCATAATTTTAAATACCTGAACCTGATGCTAATAACCTTCTGTTTGTCCACTTTCCTTCTTGACCGCTTCTGTACTTTGTAAACACTGCCCAAAACCTAGTTCCACCCTTCCAACTAGGTAACTTCCTAGCTCCAGGATATCATACGGATATCCTGGCCCCCGTGCCCAAAACCTCCAACAACCCCGGTGCCTGACTGATACAATCCCACTCCAAAATTTCACTCCTCTCTACAAATCCCAGAGCCCCCAAAATCCATCCCCCCATCTCCTGTAGAATGCCCTTCTCGTAAACCTCCTTCCCCTCCATATCCCTCCTTCACCGACTTCCCCCTCATTTACTTCCTACCTAACCCATTTATTACCTTCTTATCCTTTCGTCGTTAATGCCCCTTATCCCCTTTATTATTATTTTATCCTATATGTAATGTCTTACCCCTTTGAATTAATATCCATCCCTTTCCGTGTACATAACTCTTAATTTAATAAAATAATTTATTAACCCCCTTTTAATCCTTTACTTAATTAATTAATCCTTGACAATCATGAATAATCAATTACTAATAAATAATTAGTTAATGTTATTTTAAGAAATAATTATTGTTTAGCTAATCTTTTAGGACAGTTAGATTATTAAATTAATTATAATTAATAATCATATACATCTATTTAAGCAGGGTCGTTACACTTACCGAGTGATGAAGTTGTGTGCCTCACTATGAACGACATTACTCTTCTCGAGAAGCTATGTATGCATGTGTTGCAGAGGGTTCTACTTCTTTAGTGGAACCAATGACATCCGGTGTTGCTAGACAAGATGATGCATTTGGTATTTCCATAGATGAAAGACCTTATACTAAATGAGGAATTGTAGATCACTAGTTTATTTTGCATTTACGAACATCTAGATCTTATACGTGCTAGTTTTAAGGTTTTTTTAATTATTACTATTTTTTATTAATTTTTTATAAGAAATGTCATGTCTAGGCTAGGAACTGCAGAAATTTACCGGTGTCTGGATACGTGGTATATGAGAACTACAGGAATTGCAGACCATGAGATGTTTTGTGGTTGCTTTAAGTTTTTATTGTTTTTTTTATTAATTTTGTTTAAGAGATGTCACATCCAACCAGGGTTATTTAGTGACATCTATCTATGTGTCCAATCACAAAATATAAATTTAAATCTAAAAAAATTATAAAAACTATTTTCAAATTTAGAAAAAAACATTTTAATAAAAAAAAAAATTAAAACTTTATGAAACATAGGAGAATTTGTTTTAAACATAGTTGAATCAAAATGTGTTTGACCACTAACCAATATTTGTATTCCCTTCTTTGGCAAGGATTAATAAATGGGAATAGGATACTCTCGAGAATTGTATGCTTTCGCTAGACATTGGCTCGGACTAATAAATGGGAATAGGATACTCTCTAGAATTTTATGCTTTGGCTAGAGGTTGTCTCAAACTAATAAATGGGAATAGGATACTCTCTAGAATTTTATGCTTTGGCTAGAGGTTGGCTCTATTAAATAAAATGAACATGTGGATCAAATCTGTTAAAGGAAATAGCTTTGGGTGAAATCCATTTATTATTAGAATCATGGTCTTTCAAGTTCGATTTTAGAACGGAGAAATTTTATATCTAATTGATTTGGGTAAAGCTTTGGGTAAAGATTTAGGGCATGTTTAAGATGTTGATGGACAAAAAAGTGGCAACAGGGTGAGCATGAACGAGATCATGTTGAAATGCATGCCTGTTTATATGAACATACACTTGTTCATGATGTGATAGGATCTACAAACCCCAAACTGCAACCCATAATGCCACATAGGCTCATCGAAAGGACTGCTCATGCACTCCTATTGGGCCAGTGGCCATTTGTTTTGGCTCATTCAACGATTGCGTCAGGTGTTTTACAAAGAATTGAGTGAATTGAAATGACAGAATTTTCTAACGAAGTGACCAAAGAATATAAGCCAAGTATTTATTCCCATTTAATTGATTGTTCTTTTCATTTCCTAAATTGTTTAATTTCTTGTTTTTTTGTAATTTTCTAAGTTAATTCAAAAATCAGCTTAATTTAAATAAAATCCAATATTAAATTGTGGCGCAATAATTAAGATGAAACCTGGACACAATTAAAACCTGACACAACCATAGGGAGGCACACAAAACTCCAACCCACAATCAACAAACGTAAACATAGAAATTGATGAAGAGTTGATTTCTCCCAAATAAATTTTCCAAGACTTAAGGAGTACAAGAGAGCCTAGCCCATTGTTATTGGCCACTTTGTTGGACACCATTATATCGTCCATTGCAAGTGCCCAAGGTAAATTAACCAATATTTCTGAATACAGGGCTAGGATGTTTGAGAATTACAGGATTGACATCGATAAAAACCAAGTGAGAAACTTGAATATTACAAAACAAGAATTGATTTCATTGTTCATCGATTTGAGATTGGGACTACATCCACCAGTCACAAAGAGATGTATATGTATGTATTGGTGCATCTACCAAAAATTTAAGGACAATTGGATGGAAATATGGTTTAAGGTGTTTGACAAACCTCCATGCAATAACATGGAGGTGCTTGTACATTTCCTTAGGAAATTATGGGTAGAGTTTTTTTTTGGGTCACCTTATCAACTACTTTGACATAGGTGAATTCCAAGGGGTGGGTCGTGGATCCACACAGAACATAGAGAATGTTAGGCATGACCTAGTGTTAAGTCCTTGTCCGCCTAGGCAAAGGCCTAATCCCCTTGCTCAACATCCTCCCATTTTGGAAGACATCATGCAGACACAATTATCGATATCATCATTGAATCAGGGACTAGTCCATCATGAAAGTTTTGTAGCACTATCTCGACAAGAGGTACCTACTGGTGACGTTGGTAGAGGGGTTGGACCTTCAATCCCCGCAGCAGAGTGCAGTCATAATTGCACATGTGTAGAGTAGGAATTCATGTGAGTCTCATAGATGCTCAAGTTGTGGGTATATTTGTTATGGGCCAATGGAGGCTAGCAAACATGAGAGTTTCATGGATGATGTTAATATCTTTACCATTTCTATGTTTTGCATGATTATATATGTGTGTGTGTGTGTGTGTGTGTGTGTGTGTGTGTGTGTGTGTGTGTGTGTGTGTGTGGTGTTGTGAAGATGCTATACCCTTATAGGAAATCCTCTACAATGGTATATGCATCAGTATCAGTTTTCACCACTACTGCAGTAATAGAGGTAGTCTGCTCATTTGGTGTACCGCATACACAAGTATGTGTCACCTTCAATAAATTCACCACAATGATTTGTTTGTTCTTTTTCATCTTCAATTATAATGTTCTTGTGTTGCTACAAGTTGTGGTACCATACAGTGATGATCCATGTCCACCTGGAATAGACAAGTCACCACCTTCATAGGTATCATGTGTTGAGTTCAAAATCTTGTTTAAACATGAAATTTGTTATATTTTTTTGGTTGAATTTTACATTTTGGTACTAATTAAAGTATTATAAATATGTATGCAGGTTTCTTCATCTATTGTTGGGTCATCTGTACCACCACCACTTTTAACATTCCACCTGTTGGGGTCCTATAATTATAGGTAACTTGATTATTCGACTGTTGATTTGGCATTGCCCCCATGATGAAGACTTCTGGCTCGGTTGACCCCTTTTTCCCCTCCATCTGTTTCACCTGATCCTTCATCACCCTACTGCATCCTTCATCCACCTCTGCACCCTCACTCCCTTACCCATTTGTCTCGTTGACCATAGCTCGCTCGCCACTCATCCCTGCATGAATAAACAAACTTAGGATAATAAATGAATAATATTAAAGGGCTAGTGGCATTTTCTAATGCTTGTTAGCCTAATAAAGTTGTTTTAATAGGATAATTTAAAATAAAATAATGATTAGATTAATTATTAATTAATTATTAAATTAGTCTGATTAAGTTAGGTGCTTAGATTAATAATTAGGTTAGTGTTTGATTAATTAAAAAACAATAATAAAAAACAATTAAAAAATAAAACAAAATCATAAAACATATTAAAAACATATATAATTAACCACATATATTAAAAACATATGTAACAAAATATAATAAAAATATAAACAAATAAACACAAAACACCTAAAAAATATAAGAGAAAAACAATACAATAAAAAATTAAAGTCAAAACACATATAACAAAAAAAAAACAATAAAAAAAAAACATATTTTAAATAAAATTAATAAACAAAAAACTTAAAACATATAAACATAAATAATTAAAACAAAATTAAAAACAAAACTAAAACATTTATCCTAAGTTCTACCCACCCTCAACTTTACCTTCACACATCCCCAAAATCTAATCAACATCCATAAATAATTCTGGACCCCCCCTTGCCATCTGAATTTTAACTAGAGGGGGGATCCGGAACGAAGTAGTTTACTAAAACCACCCCCGGACACTTGGCAGCTCCATAAGCCAGCAGACCCTCCCCCCTAAAACCACTTACCACCTCAGGGGGGGTCCGGAATACCACCTTGCCCCAAAAAACAACCGCTTTCGCAACATTTTTGACCAACCGATTTCTGAAGGCGATTCCGGGCAAACTAAAGCGAATTTTGAAAACCTGAGAGAGGTTTTTCTCGATAACAGGATGAAGAACAAAAACCTCTCTCATTTTTTTCACAGGTTTCATGACAAAGGAGAATCGAAGCTGTCTTTCAACCTCATTGTTCAGATTTTTGGTTTCCTGTTACAGTCCCGATTTTGCGGGAGCTGTTTCGGCGAGGTGGAGATGAAATTTGAGAAACTGAAGGAGGTTTTTTCTCCATACAAGACCATATACAATAAAATCCTTAATTTTTTTCATAGGTGTCACCGATTGGGAGAAACAAATGTCTGAGTGGACCCCTTTTTCACATAAATTCGGCCCATCTTTCATGGTGGACAGTTCATGATTTTTAGGGATTTTTATTTCTATTTTTGGTCGAGGTGGTTGAATCCGACTTTCGAAACTTGAGGGGGGATCTCTCCTATTTATTCATATGATTTTAATGTAAAAGGGTTGTTGATCTTTACTCCCTAGCAAGTTGTAATCACTATAACTTTTATCAAGAGATCTTCTAGTAATACAAAGAGACGTTTCATAGGATTCATGCGTGTTAGTTGTTGGTGAAGTTTTTCTCTCCTTTGTTGAATGTTTATCTCTTTTAGTTGTCATCTTGTTTTTTGATTTGATCATTTAAAAGGAGTTAAAGTTGCAGAATTTACCTTTGTGTACTATGTTTCTAGCTTTTAAAGATCTAAATGTTCATCCTTTGATGTTACAGTAAAGAAATTCTTAGTTGCTTCTTTACTCTAATTGATAATCTCGTCTTTTCTACTGTCGATCACTTTATTTATAAAGAATCCAATAGTTTCATTATCCTTCCCTGTGAAAATAATCTTTATATATGTTCTTTGATCTTTACCTTTATAACACAGACCCCATAGTCCAATGGTCCTATTTTGTTGTCTCAACCAGAAAACTCCAAGAACATATCCTATTCTGCATAACTAGCCTAGTATCCTATTTCAAACAAATCTAAATTTGACAGAGAGATCCCTCTCTGAGTCTTAGAGGGATAGATCCAAGACTTGAAGTGGTTTTGATGTTGCCTCTGTGACTGCCTTCATAGCCTTGGGAAAATTATAGAGTGCTAACAGAATGGCGATCGTACTGGGGAACTTTCCCCAGTAGTACACTTCAAAGTTCTAGATCTGATCACTGATGGTGGACAGTGACTAGACACAAGAAGACTGATATCATTCACCCGACAACTCCAATTAGCTCCAGACAGTGACAACTCAAAGACTCCACTGGAGGAAGAACCTGAAGCATGACCAAGCAGCCAAGAAAGATCATGTACTCAAGCCCAAATTGCATTCAAGACATCTTTGGTTTTATTTGTAATTATGTCTTATCTTATTCTAAGCCTGATCAAAAGTACATTGTTGAATATTGCATTGACCACCTGCTAATTGATGAGTCTCAAGAGATCAGATCCCAAATTGTAGATCATGTACACACTGATTCACCTGTAGAAATCCTAATGAGACATAAGCCTCCTGCTTTATCTCCTACTCTTGCTAAACCTCTGGATTGTTGTAAGCCTCTTGCTTCACCTCCTGTACCTACCAAAATCCCAGACAAATAAAATCCCCTAGATTTTCCTCCTATCCTCCATGACCTCCCTACAAATTACACCAATAATTTGTCCAGGTTTGATGGAGAGAATGCCAATATTACTGCTAAAAAACACATCCATAGGTTTGAATATTTCTTTGACCTTTACGAGGTTGAAGATGAAGATGTCTATATCAGGATGTGTGCCTTTCCTTTGCAAGGTAAAGTCAAGAATTGGTTTAAGAATCTTCCAGATGCAAGCATTAACAATTTCCATCAGTTTGTGCAAGTTTTCCTATATCGATGGGTGATCATGAGAAATGTCTTTCTCATCCTAGAAGAGTATGACCATTTGAAAAGACGGCTAGGGGAGACAGTACATCAGTTTTCAACAAGGTTCAATAAGATATATCATGCAATGCATGTTGATATAAGACCACCCCTGGGATTAGCTCACTTGCATTTCCCAAATGCCTTCGATCCTGAGATGGCATTCCAATTAAGAGAAAGTAAAACTTGAACTCTCGAAGAAAAGTAGAACATTGCAGTTGATGTGGAGGCCAACTTGTTGATCAAAAGGTCAAAGGTAAAGAACAAAGAAAAGGAGCATCTGAAATCTTCAGAAGCTAAACTGGACATTCTAGCTAGCACCATGGAAGAGATGATGCAAAAGATTAGTAGAAGAGAAAAAATTGATGTTCAAAGACATCATGTTCCATTGATTTCAGAGAAAGAAAAGGTCCTTGTTCCCAAACATTTTGCAGCTCACCCTTGGTACCTTGGTTTGGATAATGATTCTTTCATGTATTCAATTCATGACGTGGTCAAAGATGAAACTCTATCTCAACTTGCAGAGGAGGAACAAGCTGATATGATGTGCATGTTTGATGACATTCCTTACTTGGATAATCTACCCAAGGGCGATCAGTATCATGATGATCATGAGGCTGAAATAGAGGTGGACTATTCAAAGCAATCAACAACATGTCGTTGGCAAGAAGAAGATCAGTTACAACTCAGATATGACAATCAAACTTTGCACAACAATCATGACAGCGATGAGGAAAATGCAAAAAATTTCAGAGTAAGAGAAAAATATTTTCCCTTATGTTTCTCATCTTTTCAATTTCTGAAAAGAAACTCTAGGCAGGTTGTAAGTAGCGAAGACATAAAATTTTCTGATGAGTCAGTAGAGGATGTCATTAATGACATGGTATCTGTTTTAGACCCAAAATCACAGTCACTAATTTCCCTTGATTTTCAAAGTCCAGATGTAAGTCCAGAACTCGAAACAATATTTGAATCAGTGAAATGTAATTCTGTATCATTAGATTATAACTCATTTCAAATTTTGAAGGAGACTCTTGAACAAGTGTTGAAGGATAAACACATAAAAAGTCAGGAAATTTCATTTGAATCGACGCAGTAATCTTGTCAGTATTTTCAAGATCCAATAGTTGATCGGTTGGATGACCTGTGTGGTCAAAATCATTCTTCATTCACCAGTCATGAGATGAAAAGTTGTTATGATCTTGACATGGTCAAGCAATCAACTTCACAATCTAGTTCAGCAACAGTCTTATTGCTAAACCTATCAAAAAATTTGCAGCCATATCAACCATTGCATGAGGATGCAAATAGCATAGATACAATGCCAGATCATGTTGTTAACTTGGATAAATTTAAAAATCAAGAAACAGGTCAGTTCTACCTTGATCCTATAGTCACCTATATGGAGAAATTTTTCACTGTAGAGCCCCAATCTATTGTTGGCATTACTTTTGTCCTTCAAGATTGTCGAGGTCTCTGTTGTGAAGATCAATCATGTTTTCAGCAGTGGCCATTATACTTTGCAGTTTTGAATCTATGGAAAAAAGGTCAAGTTTCCTTTTTGACTATGCTAACAAGCAGTCAAGCAGTCCACTGGTCTCAGCAGCTACTTGATTGGCTTCATTGGAATTTTTGTATTATTTGATTTAGCATGATTTTCAGCAGTATAGGGTAGGTAGGAGAATGTGAATAAGCTCAACATTCCGAGCATCTCTTTTTCAGCAGTGTTCATTTTGGTTTGGTTTCAGTGGAAATATCAAAACAGGTACAGGTTGCAAAATAAGATTTTGGAATCATCATAATGAATAAAGCACCAGTCTGCATGTTCAGAGTTTAGTGGTTCTTGACACCTCCTGAAAGAGCTGCCATCCCCAAGTGGAGCCTATGTTGGGGTCCTATAATTATAGGTAACTCGATTCTTCGACTGCTGATTTGGCATTGCCCCCGTGATGAAGACTTCAGGCTCGGTTGACCCATTTTTTCCCCTCCATCCGTTTCGCCCGATCCTTCATCACCCTACTGCATCCTTCATCCACCTCTGCACCCTCACTCCCTTGTCCATTTGTCCCGTTAACCATAGCTCACCCGCCACTCATCCCTGCATGAATAAACAAACTTAGGATAATAAACGAATAATATTAAAGGGCTAGTGGTAGTTTCTAATGCTTGTTAACCTAATAAAGTTGTTTTAATAGGATAATTTAAAATAAAATAATGATTAGATTAATTATTAACTTAGTCTGATTAAGTTAGTTTCTTAGGTTAATAATTAGGTTAGTGTCTGATTAATTTCAATTAATTAAAAAACATATATAAAAAACATATATAAATTAAAAAACAATTAAAAATTAAAACAAAGTCATAAAACATATTAAAAACATATATAATTAACCACATATATTAAAAACATATGTAACAAAATATAATAAAAATAAAAATAAATAAAACACAAATAAACACAAAACTCTTAAAAAATATAAGAGAAAAACAATACAATAAAAAATTAAAGTCAAAACACATATAACAAAAATAAAACAATAAAAAAAAACATATTTTAAATAAAATTAATAAACAAAAAACGTAAAACATATAAACATAAATAATTAAAACAAAAAGTAAAAACAAAACTAAAACATTTATCCTAAGTTCTACCCACCCTCAACTTTATCTTCACGCATCCTCAAAATCTAATCAACGTCCATAAATAATTTCGGACCCCCCCTTGCCATCCGAATTTTCGGGGGGTCCGGAATGAAGTAGTTTACTAAAACCACCCCGAAACACTTGGAAGCTACACAAGCCAGCGGACCCCCCCCCCCCCCCCCCTAAACTCACTTACCACCTCAAGGGAGGTCCGGAATACCACCTTGCCCCCAAAAAAAAAGCTTTCACAATATTTTTTACTAGCCGATTTCTGAAGGCGATTCTGGGCAAACTAAAGCGAATTTTGAAAAACAGAGAGAGGTTTTTCTCTGTAACAGGATGAAGAACAAAAACCTCTCTCGGGTTTTGCACAGGTGCCATGAGAAGGAAGAATCGAAGTTGTTTTCAGCCTCATTTTTCGGATTTTTGGTTTTTCCTGTTACAGTCTCGATTTTGCAGGAGCGTTTTCGGCGAGGTGGAGACAAAATTTGAGAAATTGAAGGAGGTTTTTGCTCCACACAAGCCCATATACAATAAAATCCTTCATTTTTTTCATAGGTGTCACTGATTGGGAGAAACCGATGTCTGAGTGGACCCCTTTTTCGCAGAAATTTGGCCTGTCTTTCATGGCGGACAATTCAAGATTTTTAGGGATTTTTATTTCTATTTTTGGCCGAGGTGGTTGAATCCGACTTCCGAAACTTGAGGGGGGATCTCTCCTATTTATTCATATGATTTTAATGTAAAAGGGTTGTTGATATTTACGCCCTAGCAAGCTGTAATCACTGTAACTTTTATCAAGAGATCTACCAGTAATACAAAGAGGCATTTCACAGGATTCATGCGTGTTAGTTGTTGGTGAAGTTTTTCTCTCCTTCGTTGAATGTTTATCTCTCTTATTTATAATCTTGTTTTCTGATCTAATCATTTAAAAGGAGTTAAAGTTGCAGAATTTACCTTTGTGTACTTTGTTTCTAGCTTTTAAAGATCTAAATGTTCATCCTCTGATGTTACAGTAAAGAAATTATTAGTTGCTTCCTTACTCTAATTGATAATCTTGTCTTTTATGTTGTCCATCACTTTATTTCTAAAGAATCCAATAGTTGCATTATCTTGCCCTGTGAAAAGAATGTTTATATTTGTTCTTTGATCTGTACCTTTATAACACAGACCCCGTAGCCCAATGGTTAGCCCAATGTTTATATCTTTTCTTTGTTGTTTCAATCAGAAAACTCCAAGAACATATCCTATTCTGCATAACTAGCCTAATATCCTATTTCAAACAAATCTAAATTTGACAGAGAGATCCCTCTCTGAGTCTTGAAGGGCTAGATCCAAGACTCGAAGTGGTTTTGATGTTGCCTCTGTGACTGCCTTCACAACCTTGGGCAAATTATAGAGTGCTAACACCACCCATCGTTTTTCCCCAGCTACAGGGCTAGTTTATTCCTTTTCCAATTTTCCCCAACTTTTGGGATACCTCTTCCCATCCCAATGGTTTTACCAACCCTCATATAACCTGTGAGTGTTTTTCACCTCTCTCCTCCACCTGATTTCCTATCCAATCCATTCATAGTGGCTACACTTGTAGGCCACCCACCCCCACCACCTTTTCCATCGCATCCATTCATAGTGGATGCACTCATATGCCACCCACCCCCACCACCTTTTCCATCTCATTCATCTATATTGTATGCACCCATATGCCACCCACCCCCACCACCTTTTCCATCAAATGAATCCATAGTGGTTGCACCCATACACGACCCACCAATCATCTTTATTACAGACCAGACTATCCCATATACTAAAGATGCCATAGTAGATGTTTCCTCGAAGAAGGTTGTAGAGCCGAGCGCTCCACTTGCTAACTCTCCACCATTCCCTGAGTTATTCAAGGTGAGATCATTTGTTGATGATTTTTTATGTATCATGAATGGAATTAATTTTATGCATTTTTTTTTAATTTCATGTTTTAATCCTTGTAACTAATGCAAGGTGGCATCGCTGAGAGATTAGGGTTGTGGAGAACGGTAACACCCTCATAATTGTCAATATCATTTGCAGTGATTTGTTTTAGCTTCAATTACAAAGTTTCATTTTGTAATATTGTTAATTCATTGTGGAAAAGAGCTTATAATATTGTTCTTTCTTTTTCTAGTCTCTAGAGTGACAAATCACACTCAGGAACAAAACCACTTGAGGTGCCTCTTTGAGTAAGAGAAGAAAGATCGACTTCTAGGATTCCCCTGATAGTGGTAAGGGTGGCAGTGGTCAATGAGTGAGCAATGGTGGCCATTTTGTATCTAGGTAACCATATGGCACTTTTCTATGTTTGGGCATTTGTCGCCATTTTGTATATTGGGCAGGATGTGCCATTTTGTAAAAAACGTACAATTGAGACCATGTTGAATATGTGTGTGTGTATGCATGGGTGGGAGTGTGTGTGTGTGGGTGTGTGTGTACATTTCATGGAATATGTTTTATGAATTGTGATGTTTGTTTATTTGATGTTGATGAATGTAGGGTCCTTAACTAGATGAGGGTATTCAACAAGGTAACCATATAAAATTTCAACCCATGGAATCTTGTGTAGAATTGTAATGATACATGTATCATGAAGAAATCACTCAACACCAGGGATAATTTTAAGTATGGACATTTATCTTAGAATGTAGAAACTTTGGCCAATCTTACTAGTCCTTAATATGCAAAGTATAAAATGTTTGGTGATATTTTTGTAAAAATATTCAAATTTATAATGATTTTATATAGTTTCTAAAAAATTTGGGCTATTTTTAAGGTAAAATAATTTTATTCTATAGAGTTTGGGCAAATCACTTTTAGAAAAAATGGAAATTGGGAAATAATTTTTTTGGAATAAACATGGAAAATTAGGCCATGGGTGATATATAGCCCCTAAAAACTTCCATGCTCAACATTTATTTGTAGATATATGATTCCTTAATCAAAATGCCAAATTGAAACTTTTTGAAATATATACCCATGTCATTAATAAATATTCAACCTCTAAAATTATGTATGGTGCTATATTTTTTGATGCAGGAGCATCGCTAGCAAGCACGTGTGGCAGGACAACTCGGCACCTTTGAATCATTTTGTAATCTTAAACGCTGGTGTTTACTGCAAATCTTTTGGAGTTGATTGAAAAACTGAAGAAGATCAAACACTTGGGAGCTGAATGATCACGAGTGATCTAGGAGTTTCACTCCTAGTCTTGAATATAACGGAACTTGGGTAGCAGTTAGGTTTTTTTTTTTTTTAGTAGACGAGTAGTCAGGGAGTAACCCTAACAACCCTCTGAGATAAATAGAGGTTTGGTACGCCCAAATGAGGCTGGTGCAAGTTAGTAGGAAATTGTTGAGTTTTTAGTTGTTGTTTGATCATAGTTGTAGCCATTTTTACTTTTGGAATGAATATAACAGAGGAAAAATGATTCAAATGCATGGCATCACTACTGTTTACAATTCCTTGTTATTTTGTTTCATGAATGAATGAGTTGTGTTGTTGGGTATATGAAACTGTGAAATATTTGTATAAGTTTCAATTGTTTTCTCTTTGCTGAGTCCATGCAAGGTGTGCACACAATCCGCAAGGAGTGCATTTACAGAGTATGTCTTGACTCAGAAGCTCAGAAGAGATAGCACGAAACTTTCCCTTTGCAAGGAGTGCAAAGTGACTACTGCAAGGTGTGCACAGTCGTCTGCAAGAACCTAACTCTTGCATAAGAATCTGTTGCAACGAATGCACAGACCCGAAATTTGACTAAGTGTCGAAGTAACTCCTTAAATAGTTAAAGGAGCAGAAGGAGAGAGGGCTCAAGAGAGATAGCGGGAGAAATCTTCAAAGGGGGGAAAGTTCTAAAGGTTTCATGAGTCACCAGCTAATATCCATCCAGGAGGGAGAGGGATCATTCCAAACCGTTGGATGTGGGTAAAGCGCACAAGCGCTAAGACTCTGTGTGCACATAGAAGCGAGGATTCACTGAAGTCCCGAAGAGGCCAAGGATCGTCCATCATCCAGAGGGACAGGTGGAAAAATATCCCTAACTCTGGAGTGAGGTCACTTCGGAAGTTTGTGGATAAGGTGGAAGAAAAATCATCGAAGAGATGAAAGCCAAAGTAGATCCAGGCCATTGGTTGCCAGGAAATACATGTCGATAGATCTGATATTCTGGGAGATTTCACTTTGGAGGATTGGATTTCAACTGCAAAGTTTGAAAAATTCCTGAAGTCCCGAAGGCCGAAGAATATTGCAACTATCTGTTGCATAGGATACAGGGAAAGAATCTATTGTCTTTGGGAAAAATTGCTCTGGGAGGAATGAGCACATAGGAGGTTGAAAATCCTAAAGTCCGAAGAGCCGAAGTGGATAATGACCGTCATATTCAGAAGGACACGCGGCAAAGATCCGTGAAATTTGGGTGAAAACACTCTAGGAAGAAGTGAAGACTGAGAGTTAAAAATTTTGAAGCCCGAAGAACATAAGTGAACCACAACCGTTGATCAGGGAGGGACACGCGTCGACAGATCGTCGATTTCAGGTGGAAGTGCTTTGGGAGAAAGAAAAGGTGGGAGTTGAAACTCCTGAAGCCTGAATAGCCGAAGAGGCTTGTGACCATTGATCCATAGGGGTTACGTGTCAAAAGATCGTGGACCCGGGTAAAGGATCTCCAGGTGAAAGTGAGAAAAAGAAAAAAGGTTGAGAACCATGAAAGATGAAATCCCAAAGTGAACTAGGACCGTTGATCTACGAGCAGAAAATCGACGGTGTGGAGCCATTGTGGGGAGAGGAGGAAAAATTAGCGGAGGCTCTAGTTCATAGCCCACAATTTGCGAGGACCATTGATCTTGTTAAGACGGGATATCAACGACCACAATTTAAAGGAGGTTGGGTGAGCACTTTTTCGATTGCGGGGACTAGGCTCTTCGATAAAGAGTGAGGATGTTCGCAGCCCACAATTTCTATGAACCATCGATCGATAGACAGGTCGGTAATGGTCAGATCGTGACCGCAAAAACCTTGAGGGTGATAACATGGCCTGTGTTTTGATTTTGAGACTAGCAAGGTCTTGAGGAGCTGATCCAGCTCAGTATTAATTAACGATCCTTGATCGGGAGGTCGCGCAACCCTGAGGGAGAGTAGGGGGGTCTGCATCAATTTTACTTTCCTTTCATAGGCCACTCATTCGATGATGTTGGTTCAAGTTTATCTAGGACAAGGAAATCAAGGGATTCGTTCTTTTTCATACTTAATGCAATCTAAATGAAACAAAAAAAAATCGATTACCCACAACATGAATTGATGGTAGAACCACTAAATAATCCTTAGAAAGACAATGAAAATGGATAACATATAGGCCTCGACAAGGTTACACTATGGGGGACTAAATTTAACATTCAAAAGAGGATCAAAGGAGGCTTCATGGAAGGATAAATGACCATCAATCTACAATATATCAAACATATTATCATCAATTTTCATCAAAATGTTGTCAAAATAACTGAGAAGGCTTATACATCTGATGCGCATTGTTGTCAAGATTATTGAGAAGGATTGTACATGAAGGTACAATGTTGTTAAGATAATTGAGAAGGATTATGCATATTGTTATGGTATAATCCCCCTGCGGACATGTGGATCTTCTCTTGGATTAGTGACCTCTAGACCAAGATAGAAAGATACAAATGAACACTAACATCCCTTTACGATTTGTTTAACTAGTTGAAAAGAGAGAAGGAGAAAAAGGTGATCGTACCTATTTCCGTTGTTTGTCCTTGTTGGTCCAATTCAAGATTTATCTCCAAACCCTTTTGCACAGCTTGATACCCTCGTATAAATGGACAACAAATATAAACAAGTAAACTCCTACTCTACCATAACAAGTCAAACAAATTCATCCAAAATGGACAAGCATATGTAAAGATACACAAACTAGAAGCGAATAGGCCAAGTATATTAAAATGAGAATCTAAAGAGAATACTTACAAAAATGGATGATGATGCAAAAATCCTCCAATCTCTCCTCTTCCATCCCTTGCACGATGCTACCAAGATCATAAGTTTGATATCTGAAATCTCCTCTTTATCACCTTGGAATGGCCTCCTTTTATAGGCTTGGGAGGCTCAACCACTATGAGTATATTTGGGGATTATTTGAGGATATGAATCCTTTAGGTTACGATATTATCCTAGGATAGTTCCATAGGATAGTATTTTATCAAAACCAACCTCATCTCCAAGAGTTGGCCTTCAAAAAGAGGTGGGATTCTCCAAATTTTCCTCTAACCAAGATCAACACTCCCCTATAGTTAGATACATAGTGTTTATCCTAGATCAACGCTCCATAAACAAGGTAAATGGGGATTTGATCTATGGGGTAGCGCTCCCTAAGCATGTCCAAGGGGGCACTACCCTTCAAAAATGCCCAAAAATGGTTGATTTTTCAAGTAACAAGTGTGTTTTTGGCCTTGAAATGATGAGTTTCTTCCTCCAATATGACTTAGGGATTATGGAAAATGTTCTTTGATGGTTTCAAGGGATTAAAACACATATAAACACATATAAAAGTGCATGCGACACTTGACGACACTTGCGACACTTACCAAGGTGCATACGACACTTTTATGAAACTTGTGATACTTAGAGTGAGATACTTAAGTGTAACATTTTGATGTGTAACAAATTGCCCCCTAAAGTGTGAGGTCACAAGAGAAATTCATGGCTGAAACACTTTAAAAATTCTTCAATTCAAGGGTGTGGAGTTGGAGAACCTAGAAGAAGCTGCAAACAACCATCAAACAATATTAGTATATGTTCCATTTCTGAGGCAGACATACATATGCTCGGAATACCAAATGACTTAAATCACGGTCGTCAACCAATACACTATGGATCCCTGAAAAATACTGACTAAGGATATGGCCACTAGAGATTCAATGTGGATCCATACCTCCATGACATGAACTGATCGTAGCCATGAAAAATACACAGTGGAGTTACGAGATGATAAAACATAGCGACAGACCAATAAAATGTGGATCTATGCGACAATATATATATAAACATGCTCAAATGATCTCCTTCACAGCCTGGAAAAATCAAATAACTGAGTGAACGCTAAACCCGGGGTCTTCATCCCAATCCCGATGTGGTACGAATCTAGCCATGTGAATAGATTATTTGATGTCGAACATGGTATAAACCACTTGATTACCGATCATTGAGGTAAATTGTTAACAAGTGCGAGGGAAATCATCAATGATGCCAATGACTCCCAAGGTAACCTAGTACATTCCAGTGAACATGAATAAATGAGATAAGGTTGAGCATTCGTAGAATCATCTGATCAAGGGTCAATGATGTAAACCTATTGTCAGAAGCGAGGAGGCATGTCATTGAGTGATGCAGATCCCAAGGTAATAATTGATTTCTAAGTCTAATTCCCAGATAATGTGTTGAATTCGACAGGAAAATACTTGTCGAAGAAGGATCTTAATGTATCCCCATCATCGACATGAAACTAACACAAGAAAGTGATGTAAGATAGTGAATCAAATGAGTACGGACTGATACAGGAAATGGAAACTAGCAATATTGTAGATGGATGGTTTAAAGTGAAACCTCCCTTGAACATGATGAGGCACGACAATTGACTTGGAAACATTGACTCAATGAGTACCAAGAATGTAATGTGACAGAAATAAGATCACTCTTCGACTGGAATTGGTATGACTCGGATATAGGCGGATAACCCAACTATAGGACGAGACGCAAACAAGTGCCATGTTCAAGGGAGACAATAGTTGCCATAAAGGATTCCTAAAAACTTGACCCATTTCCTTCAATTTTTCCCCCACTCAGGTAGATGCGTACCTCTTTTTCATTTAACGATCTCGAGGAGGGTAACACATGCTCGATATAACTCAACTTTGGAAATGTCCTCTTCCTTTATTTAACAAACTGGAAAAAGTAAGGGTTTGTTCCCATATGGGTCCTTAAATGTGTATTTTCGCGATTCTATAGAAGGAAAAATCGATGGTTTTTCATGTTTAGAGATTCTAAAAAGAACTTAAAGGCGATTCTAGGGTTGTCTTTTTTTATAATTTTTATACCTTGAGGTCCAAAAAAGAGGTAAACTATTACTCAGAAGACGCCCTTTTGAACCTTTTAACGAGTGTGAAAGGAAGCAAGATCACTCAACATTCTTTTAATGTTTAGAGAGTCTGAAAAGAGATTAAAGGAAACTCTAGGGTGTTCCTTTTTCGTATAAACTTTACGAGTCTGAAAAAGTGATAAAAATATACTTGGTTGCATTCTCATGTATTTACGAGCATGAGAAAGAACAAAAACTAAGCTCATAATTGGTTTCATTTTTACACTTGCTTGAAACAAAATTAAACTATGCTTGTAATTTCCCAACGTAATTTCCAAAGGTTTTGAGGGATACCCATGGATGGTTGGTACTCTACCCCCAGCTTGAAAATCTAGCAGCTTAATTCCAGAATGATAATCAAAGGCTAAAGACATGCCCCTCCAAGCTTCATTTCATTCGTCGACTTTGAGGTTGTCACCAATTTATGCACTATATGGAGAAAAAGGATAAGGGTGGATGAAAGGAAGGTTCAAATATGAGACCTAACAAAAGAATCGACTTTACATCTACGACATCTAACTAAAGACTTGACTCAATATCTACGAGATCTAGTGAAAAGACTCGACTTGATAGGAGAGGTAAATTTTTCATTTTTTAACGAGCTTGACACATGAAAATAACTACACTCAAAACATTTGTTTAATTTTTTAACGCGATTTCCACAGAGAAGCAAAACTATGCTCAAAACCTATGTTTCATTTTTTAACGAGCTTGCCATAGAGAAGAAAAACTATGCTCAAGAACTTTGTTTCATTTTTTAATGAGCTTTCCGCAGAGAAGCAAAACTATGCTAAAAACCTTTGTTTCATTTTTTAACAAGATTTCCATAGAGAAGAAAAACTATGCTCGAGACCTCCTTTTCATTTCTTAATGAGCTTTCCACAGAGAAGCAAAACTATGCTTAAGACCTCTATTTCATTTGTTAACGAAATTGCCACATAGAAGAAAAAATATGCTCATAATCTCTATTTCATTTTTTAACGGGCTTGCCACAAAGAAGCAAAACTATGCTCAAAACCTCTCCTTGATCATGGATTCCAAGAGGACAATACTATGGAGGGAATACATGTCAAGGGACAAACATCAGCCATGGATTCTAGGAGATCTTTGCTAGATGGAAGAAAAACATGCCAAAAGGAATACATGTCGACGACCTTGATAAGGGTAGGGAGATTTGCCTCTAAT
Source organism: Picea glauca (assembly GCA_000966675.3). Taxonomy (NCBI): domain Eukaryota; kingdom Viridiplantae; phylum Streptophyta; class Pinopsida; order Pinales; family Pinaceae; genus Picea; species Picea glauca. The sequence continues at coordinate 246,329 of JZKD02S1675214.1, forward strand.
ATCCCTATCGAAGAGATGACCATGTCAACTACCAGATCTAAGTCAAGAGAAGGGAGAGATTCCCTCTTGTGCGGGGTTGAATGCATGGGGCAAGTCATTACATAATTGACATGTGGTGGGGAGGACATCGTTGGCATGTATGGATCGTTCAGGGAAGGAGGATGGTTGACCATCAGATGAGGGTCAATGAATGAAAGTTGGGTGATCGTTACTATGTTTATGTTCTGAGGGAAACATATCATTCGAAATAGAGTGGACACAAAATCTCTCATAACGTAGACATAGTCTCCCTGAGGAGCAGGTTAAATTCCAAGGGTTCGTGAACTACCATCACATCGACGTAGACTATTTTTCCTCCCATAGTAATCAAAAACTGAGGAAGGATCCCTAAAGGTTGACTAACTCTTATGTCAAAGGTCAACAAATTATGAGTCACAGGGGAAAGATGCAGGGAACCAAAAGATTTCCAAGCATTCGTAGATAAGATGTTAACAGAAGCACCTTCGTCTATTACAGTGTTAGGAATATTCCTATCACAAACTTTCACGATGATTTGGAAGGGCACGTAAGAGGGAAGACAAGGTTTTGTCAAATGATTCTAATTAATAGAAATCATATGATTGCTTGAAGGGGGTGCCATTGGGACAGGCAGAGTGCCCCCTTGTCTGGGTGAATCATTATTAATCAAGTAGAATTCATCGACATCCTCACTCTTTTAATGAGGAGTGGGATTGACCGATGATGAAACCGGATCAACCTCTTTGGTTGCACTCTTCAAGGGAGGAGTGGGATTGATCGATGATGGAACCGAATCGACCACTTTGGCACTCTTCAAGGGAGGAGTGGGATCAATCGATGATGGAACTAGATAAACCACTTTGGAACTCTTCAGATGAAGAGTGGGGATGATCGATGACATAACTTGATCAGTCAATTGGGTTTCACTTTTTAGATGAAGAGCCAGGTTGATCGATGAAGGAACTGGATCAACTACTTGGGTTAGTAGTTCAACCGAGGATGAAACCAGATTGACCATCTGATCAACTAGACTGACTGGGGATGGAACCATATTGACCATTCCATCAACTAATGACAGTTTGGTAGAGATATTATCATGATAACCATTTGGAAGTTGAATCTTTTCCAAAATATAAGAAGCCTCATCCATACGGGGCAAAAGGTGAGAGTAATGATCACCTTTGCATAACATACAACTAAATTTGAAAGTTATATTCTTCTTACCAACCTTAACTTCACTAGTTTATGGGGTGTCACCAGTATGTTCAGTAGGAGATGATGACATGGAAGACCACATTTCTAATACCTTGGGGAGACTAGGGAAATTCCTTGGAAAGTGGTCACCCTTACAAATCCTGCAAGGGAATTTGGGTTTAGGATTCTTCGTTTTAGACTTGTCGACTTTATCAACACTCCCAGTATAATTAACAGTAGTTGGTTGCTCGGATCCAACATGACCTGATGCAGTTGGAGGCTTGGTCTCTTTATGATTCTTCTTCTTCTTCCCCTTCTATTTCTTCTTCTTCTTATCAATCAGGCTACTTGCTTTAGATAATTCACTAGGCGAAGAAGGAGAAAGGGAAGGAGACCTGACTGGTGAAGAAGGTGAAAGGTCGACCTGAGGTTGATTTGTGGGTGGTGTTCTTACATCTGAAGCATTAGGTGCACTCAAAGCACTGGGAAAAGTTGAGATTGCTGGAGTGAGGAACAACCAAACTGGTAATCCAATGGTGAGTCCTGGAAGACTCAGTGTGGAAAGGCACGGAGGACCAACATTTCCAAAAGAAGTAAAGGTGAAAGGTTCCTTGGGAAAAATGATTCCTTCATTGGTACTCCCAAGAATTGATGCCATTGACACTGACTCGACCTAAGTTCCACTAAGGAAACAAAACATCACACACTACAAATCTAAGAAGCAAACAATCAAACAAATCGTCCCACGGTGAAACCACTAGTTGGTGATGAAATCCAACATCGCGAGATCAATATAGGAATGGGATGGGATAGATTAGGTGGATCAGTTACGTTGGTGACATGCTTAACGTACTTACACCTTGGTGCAAGTTCCCACACTGTTTTACCCATGGGTGTACCCTCCAAGGAGCCCGAGTGAGTTTGAGAAACATCTGACCCAGGTACAGTGAAGACTCCCCTTCACCGTCACCTTGTGTATCGACCCTACATATATAGGAAACTAAGGTTACAAACTCGCAATCACCCTTCGGGCGGGTACAATCGATATTCGATAAGGAACGTATGGGAAATATAACAAGTCTGGAATTCTTCAAGATAACTGAAGACAAGTGGACCAGAATACTACTGAGAACCCTAAACAGATTCGAGATTCAAGAAGCTTCGAGACCAAATGAAACCAGTCATTTCTTAGAAAGAACCCCCAATATACGATCTTTCCACTACGTGGGTTAAGCTTCAGAGGGGAAATCTCTGCTACTCTCCCGCACATGACCTCGTGTTTAAGCCTTATGTGAGAGGGGGATCCCGGCTATGCTTATACGAACAATTAGATTTACCACTCCATAGCACAAGATTCTATGTTTTTCTTATGACTTTGGAAAGTTATCCTCACAACCTATTCCAAATCCCTACACTTTAAGCTAATGTAGGTTCACTACCAGATAATATAAAAGTGTCTGATCAATTTTATAAGTGCTTCATTTTAGGGTTGTTGTTTAATCAAGGGTTTGAAAGTGAAGCTTATGATGTTTGTAGACTTGACTCCAAAAGAATGCAGAAAAGTGAGATGCAAATATTTTTCTTCAATGAATGCTACATACGGGATGGAGAAGAGGCTCAACTTTCTTCACCAAAAACACCCAATTTCCAAATGCAATCTACTACACTACCCAAAAGCAATAATGCAATTGTCTTCTTTGTTTGATTTCAAAATAAAGCAAATGCAAATCCTTTAACGCTCCATTACTTTCAATCAAAATGAAAGAGTTGAATGCAGATACAAAAGACACAAAGACAAAAGAATTTCAAACAAAACATGCACTCACAAGATAATAGGAACTGAAAGAAAACAAGCAGGAGATAATATGTTCAATCAAGAACTCAAAAATCGACAAGCATTCAAGGGATACAAGAAAGTTCAAAGAATGCAAAAAATGATAGGGAGAAAGAGAAATCACTCAAATGTCTTGACAAAAAAAGCAGTAAGAAAGAGGAATCCAAGCTAGGTTGTGGTAAGCATAGAGTATCAAATCATTCAAAGAGGAAATATTTAAAAAGTAACTTAATACCAACAAACCTTTGCAGACCTTTTCAATCAGTCAGATAACCAGAAACTTTGCAAGACTCTAACCAAACCAAGAAAAAACAAGGCGAATCAATCTCACAATTTGGAAAATGTCGCAAGCTCAAACAAGACAATGAAAAATGTGATAAGAACCAACTCCTCAAACCAAACAAATTCACAAGAAAAAGTACAAACTCTGGGAAAAATACCTCCAACAAACGATTGAGAAAAACAAGGCAAAATCCCCTAGATCTACCCAAAACTAGAGAGAAACTCTCCCTAAAACAAAGATACATAGTGTTATAGCACTCCCTAAGAGACAAAAGAGGAGTGCTAATCAAATAACCAACGCTCTAATAGCCACTCTGGGGGAGCTCTAATCCTGTAGATGCTTGAAAATGAGCATAAAAAGGAAAAAAAATCAACATAGACTGGCTTGGTAACTATGACTACTACTTGAGGAAGCAGAGGGAAGAGGGAAGGCTCAGAGACAATCAAGCAAGCAATATCAAACAAGGCAAAGGTTCAGATGATCCAAGGAAAGACAATTGAATGTCCTTCCCCAATGGAGTCACCAATTTCTATTACAGAATAATCTCCCTATGGACAGGTGGATATTCCCTTGGATTAATGACCCCTAGACCAAGACAAAAAGATACAAATGGAGACTAACATCCCTTTACAATTTATTTAACTAGATTAAAAGAGAGAAGGAGAAAAGGTGATCATACCTATTTATGGTGTTTGTCCTTGTTGCTCTAATTAGAGCTTGATATCCAAGCTCGTTCACACAGCTTGATACCTGCAAAACAATGGACAAAAAAGAGAAACAAGGAAACTCCTACTCTACCATAATAGGTGAAACAAATTCATCCAAAATGGACAAGCATATGTAAATATACACAAACTAGAAGGGAATAGGCAAAGTATATTAAAATGAGAACCCAAAGAGAATACTTACAAACATGGATAATGATACAACAATCCTCCAAGCTCTCCTTGTCCATCCCTTGCATGATGCTACCAAGATCATAAGTTTGATATCTGAAATCTTCTCTTTTTCACCTTGGAATGGCCTCCTTTTATAGGCTTGGGAGGCTCAACCACTATGAGTAGATTTGGGGATTAGTTGAGGATATGACTCCTTTAGGTTAGGATCTTATCCTAGGATAGTATTCAATCCAAACCAACCTCATCTCCAAGAGTTGGCCTTCAAAAAGAGGTGGGATTCTCCACATTTTTCTCTAACCAAGATCAACGCTCCCCTATAGTTAGAGATAGAGCGTTGATCCTATATCATAGCTCCCTAAATAACGTAAATGGGGTTGATCTATGGGGTAGTGCTCCCTAAGCATGGCCAGGGGTGTGCTACCCTTCAAAAATGCCCCAAAAATTGTTGATTTTTCAAGTAAAAGGTATGTTTATGGCCTTGAAATAATGGGTTTCTTCCTCCAATATGACTTAGGGATTATGAAAAATGTTCTTTGATGGTTTCAAGGGGTTAAAACACATATAAACACATAGAAAAGTGCATGCGACACTTAGTCAGGTGCATACGGCACTTGTCGATACTTGCAACACTTACCAAGGTGCATACGACACTTGCGACACTTAGGGTAAGATACTTAAGTGTGACATTTTGATGTGTAACACATATTAAAAGTATTATAGATCTGATGGGCATGAGGAGAGGGAGTGCTTGTATCATTTGGTGAGATTTACTATTTTGCACATATTTTCTTTAATTTCCCACTCTAGTCATGCATACCCATGCATACCCATGCATATTCACGTTTCTTATGTTATTTCTCTATAATGGGCCATCATTGTTCTCAAACATATAAGGTAATTAAAAAATTATGTAATTCTTATCCATGTTATTTATCTGAAAAATTATTGGGAATGAACAAGGTTTGTTAGTGACAGGAACCAACTGTGTTGTTTAAACTAACAGAGATTTGAGATACAACCTTTTGCATGGATGGATCCATGCATTAATAGATTCATTAACTCACATGAAATATATGTAAGTGATATTTTTTCCACCATTATGTTTTTAATTAATAAATTGTTGCATGGGTATATGAATGTGAATTTTAGCTAGATTGATGGTTGTTGATTTGTGTACCTTGGGAGGTGTTCCCCATGTGTTATCCCTTCTTAGCACATGTGGGAGAGACATTTGCCTTTGTCCTATGTACTTTATGTTCTATTTTGTACTTGACTTTGGTTAAAGTGCAAAATGTCACTTTTTGGTAAAGTGAACATT
>JZKD02S1675214.1:257479-276665 GCA_000966675.3 Picea glauca
GGCTGTTATAAAACAGCAATTACACATTTTATGACAGCAGAAAACTTAGTGACTTTGCTTGGTCAAAGACAGGCCAAGAAGTCTTGCTGATAGGACCTGGATTTTCTACAATGGTGTGGGTCATTTGGAGTAAATAACTTGTTGGGTGAAATTCCAAAGGCGTTTGGGAATATCACCAATTTGATATCACTTTAATCTCATATCTCTACTTTAATTTAGTTTCTCATGTCTCTACTTTAATTTCATTTCACATTGAAGCACCAATAAATACTTGAGGATGGTTTATATCATACATGCTTGTTTTGGTTTTTCAATATTATTGACTCAAATAATTTGAATGAGACGATACCTCTAGAGATGAGGTAGGTAATCCAAGCTAAAGATAGAGGAAATGTATATGGGTTCTTCCGAAGGATCCTCCTCATCCCCCTTCACTGTACCTATGTGACTTTGACTAAAGGAAACATACATGTGGAATGATAAATTAAATGCCAATTATGGTGGACAGGTGGTAGATAGAATTGGAAAACAACTTGTTTTGAATGACAGGTTTTGTGAGTATAGATATCTCTCCTTCCTTTATAATTTATAAATTACAATTGATGTTTCACTAAATTGTTTGTCACAAAAAATCTTATGATACTCGCCAATCTTTTATTATGTAGTATTTTACTTTAGATTTCAAAATTAATAATACCAACTTAGCCCACACATTACTAAATTAAAGTGAAATCGAAATGAAAGAAGCTAACCAATAACACACAATCCACACAATGGACACAAGATGTACCATGGGAAAACATAAAATGGGAAAAAAACAACTAGAAGGTGATTCCTATCGCTTGCTCCTTTCTTCTTAGTTATGAAATGCAAATACAAAGAAAGGGTACTCACTATGGATTTTCCATGGACACTATGGCTAGTGTGGGAGCTATAGGAACTTTTGATTTCTTTCATCTACTTCAATATTCCACTCCAATATTATCTACTACATTATGGAACAATAACAATACATTTAGAATGAAACCTCCTCCTATCCTAGTGACCCATTTTTTAACAAGGTCTTGATAGCCATCTAGGGTTAGGGTTAAGGTTTTTGCATGCAACAACTACCAAATAGTGTTAAGGTTTTGGATCCTCTAGAATATTATTGAAAGTCAATGCACGATTTTATTTTCATGTGTGAGTAATGTAAGTTGGCGTGGCATCTACTCAGTACCAAGACCTTACCTTTTCTTGAAGGTAGTCTTCTAGGTGTCTTATTCTCTGAATCGAACCTAACTCTATCTCAATTTGAGATCTAGCTTGGTGAAGTACTTAGCATGCTACAACTAATATAAAATGTTATCAATCATGGGTAGAGGGTATTGATTATTGAGGGAGATCTTATTCAAACCTCTAGAGTTGATAGAATTATCCAAGTTCCAACATTCTTGAGTACTATGATGATAGGTGACCTACAAGGTAAGGTGGTTGGTTGAATTAATTCATGTTCCAATAGTTACTGCAACTATTTCTTCACTTCATTTTCTTTTAGGATGAATTGTCTATACAATCCAATGTTTAGAAATGGAGATTTAGGTAAACATTTTATCTCATGCTCCACTTTCCTCTTAGTTGCAACCCTTTAGTTTCCTATAACATTCCTCCATATGCTTGAAAAATATACTCCAACTAATGTTTCTACCGTTTTGTACATCCGTCAATAGATTCATTTACATTTACTAATCCATCTCCTATTCAATTCTCTCTTGAGAAGAGTAATACAAAATTCCTACTCAAAATGATCAATTTTTCGACTTGATTAGCACTTACAAAAAAGATCTTGGATTTACCTTTGTGTGCATTGATGATGGACTTCCCATCCTTGATTAAGAAATATTTTTTTTCTCTCTTCATGAATATTGCATCCCTCACATGTACATCTAGGGGCTTCCAAACACTACACCATAGACATAAGGTGGTACTACTTCTAAATCCACTTCATCAATATAGTCTAAATTTATAAAACAAATGATCTTACACTATTTAGTGAACCCGAGCTACACATCCTTATTTATCCATTCCAATGGATATGAGTGAACCTTATGGCCATGAACTTCAAATCCAAGATTGTTGACCAGATATTTTTCTATGAGGTTGGACTATGAATCATAACAAAATAGATAATCCACCTTTGTAACTCATGTTTCATTATATTATTTGGAATTAAATAGTGGTTTTAGAATTCCCCCTTAAAAAAACTCAATTATGTTGAGTTCTTTGTAATATTTTTTTTTCAAGTTCTAATGAAATATCTATTTTTTCAAGTTCTAATGAAATATCTATTTTGTCTTCTTGACTTGGATCTTAATATGGAAGAGTTTATTCATCTCTATATCTTCCTTGGGATGGAAGCTATTGATATTCACTTCCTTCTGCATTGTAGTGTAGACAATTTTTTCATCTATATCTGATTTACTCTCTACCTAGTTGCTTGAATATATAGCTAGTATGTTTTTCTTCTTGGCATATTTGTTCCAGTACTTTGGATTTAACTCTAGATTCAACTTCCAAAAATATCTTCAGTTTGACTATCAATATGGAAATGGTTAAAATGGTTGTTTGGATCATTTCATTGATGTACATTGGTTGTTGTATTCTTGTCCTTTCTTTTCCACTTCTTTCCCTCCATGGAAAAATCTTGGTGGTATTTTATCTTGGAACCATTTGGTTTTCCTTTCTTCATGTCCATATTCTCTAGATATTTTTCTTTCACAAATACCTCATCAAATATCATAGGTTTAAAGATCATCAATTTCCTTTGTAAATGATTGTATAGACCAGACAAATACTTTATGAGTATATTTAGGTTCTTAGGAGACATGCCCAACATAATGGCCATTTTTCTAAACTCAATGGTGTACTCTTACACACTGATGAAGGAGCATCATTGGCCAGCGCGTAGAGGCAGGACCACTCTGCACGTGAGAGTTCTTTCAGAACTTCAACATTGCCAGTTGCAACGATTTTGAAATTCGCCTTAACTCCGCGCCGGAATTTACCTTTGGAGGCACGCCTGAACTAGTGTCGGATTTTACCCTTTGAGGCATGTTTTGAAAATCGCAAACAGAGGAGGAGTTTCCACTACGGCTCTGGAGTGCGACTAGACTAAGATAGCATAGGATGAATTTTAGAGTAGGCAAGTAGACAGGGGAAACCCTAGAAACGTTTTTGAATTAAGTAGAAGTTTGTATGCCCAGATAGAGAGGGAGAGGCAATACATAGAGTAATTTGTTGTAAGAGAGAATTGTGAGTTAGCAGGACATCTCAGTTTTTGAGTTAGTGTAATTTGAATGTATTTGATAGCCGTTTCGGCACTTGTGAATAGAACAGAAGGAAAAATTGATCCAAATGTGTGTATGTGAATGTTATTTTTGATTTTTCTGTTATTTTTGTTTTCATGAACATGTGAATGAATCTCCACAGAGGAGGATGGGACTATCATTGTCAGTTTTCAGTTTCAATTGTTTCTCTTTATTTGAAGCTCTGCAAGGTGTGCATTGAGCCAAAAAGGAATGCAAGGAAATCGGGAGGAATTTCTCTACGAGAAATATCGTGGATCTGAATTATCGAAATCCCTCAGACGCAAGGAGTGCACGGGAAATTAAGGTTTGAACCAGACAAAGCTCAGGAGGGGTAACACGTCAGGAAGTGTTATCGAGATCCAGGAACCTATTCCTCAGAAGGAACGGAGGTCGATCCTTCGAAGACTTAGAAAATATTCTAAGTCTAAAGCGAGCAAAATCCTAGGAGGAATAATGTCGTCGAGCGTTGGATCGCAGTGGAGAATCCTACAGACCATGCGATTTGAGGTAGGAGCGCAGGCTTTAACACTGTGTAGGTCCAGGAGGGGAGGTATTGAAGATATGAACAAACGGAGGAGAACTCTCGAGGATAGTCGTGAAACACCGCAAGCCATTGGATCAAGTGGAGTTACGAGGAGGTCAGTGACGGGGAAGAGATCTGACCGTAGATCTGGAGGGTGTTGTGAGCCATTGATCCAGTGCCTCGATATTTTGTCATTTAGTAATTTAGGAAACCAATAGTACAAGGGTCAACGGGGTGAGACTCTTGACTGGTGGAACCCCGAAAAGATCGGATCCGTCAGATCTTGGAGGGCCTAGAACCATTGATCAAGTGCCTCAAGCTTTCGGCATTTTGGAAACCGGGAGTACAAGGGTCAACAGAGTGAGACTCTCGACCGGTGGAACCTCGAAAAGATCAGAGTCATCATATCTTCGAAGGCCTAGAGTCGTTGATCTATAGTGGGTGAGATTTCGCGATTTCAGTGACCAGGAAGAGGAGTGGGCAGCTTCGTAAGACGCGAATTCGTGAAACCCAAAATGTCGAAACAAGCGTAGTTGTCGATCCAAGGGATATCTGAGCCGTAGATCTCGTGTTATCGTGATTTCGGCATTCGGGACTTGGAAGAGCTAAGGATTTATCGTACAGGAAAGCCTGGGGTCACGAAACATGGTGCGCCTTTTGAGCCAAGTCTGTGGTCATGCCCACGGTCACAAGGAGTGGAGAACGTGAGCCTAACGCTTGGTAGTGCGGGTGAACACAGAGAAGGTCATGTGGATTCAAAAAGGAGGGTTCCAGATTGGAACCAGCAAAGCCATTTCGGCCCCGAACCAGAAGATCCTAACCGGGAGGTCGTGCATCCCTGAGGAGGGATAGGGGGTCTGCATCAGGTGGTATCAGAGCAGGTTCTTCATCTATAGACTTCAGAAAAAAATAAATAAATAAATAAAAATAAAAAAATTGTACTTCTTAACTGTCATATTTTTCTATCTCAGGTTCTGCGTTTTCCTTAACAGATTTATCTGATAATCTTTGGGTATGAACTTAGCCTTCAGCTTGGCTACCATTATGTCCCAACTCTTTATCCTTTGTTTACCTTTGCTTCTTCTCTCAGCTTGTATTTCATCCCACCACAGTGTTGCATATCCTTTTAACCTGGTGACTGCCTGCTTTACCTTCTTCTCCTCATCGACGTCTTCATAATCGAGTGTCTGTCCATGGAACTTATCCAATCCAACAGTTCTTCAGCATCTAGGTTTCCCTCATACATGGGAACATCTATTTTTGCTCTGCCTCCCAGTCTGGCAACTGCTCTCAACAAATGTCCTTCTGCAACATCCTCTCCTGCAACTTTTTCGACTTCAACCTCTTCACTTTCTACTTCCCTGACGTCTCTAGTGTCAGGTGCTATTCTCTGCGCTGCTTCCATTGTTTCCAATCTGGTGCGAAGTTCTCGCATCTCCCTCTCTACGACACGATTGGCTAAAGGTACCTCTCGTCTCCTTGGCGACATTGTGTTGATTTCTTGTCACAAACAGAGTACAACTCCAATTTCTCTGTCTCTTCCTCTTTCTCTCCCCCAAAAAAAAAAAAAGGATGACAGTTAAGGAGTACACCGAGGAGTTCTACCAGCTGAACATCAAAATTGGACAACGGGAGAGAGATGAAGAGAAAGTCACCAGATATATAAATGGATTGAGATATGAGATCCAGGATGAACTTAGCATGATGTCAGTCAGAACCATGGAAGATGCTTATCAGTTTGCACTTAAGGAAGAAGAGAAGCTGGCCAAAAAACAGAACAAGCGAGTAAGAGGTAAAAGCTCGGTCCCAAGAAAAATAAAGGATTTAACCATGACAGAGCACATCAGTCTAAGGACGAGGCTAAGAAACCACACAATCACTCAGAACGAGGAGGAAGTTATTGAGAAAGACAGAGTGGTGGAAGAAACTCTTTTAGAGGAAGAGGCAGAGGAGGAGTAAGATGTTATGCCTGTGGAAAGAGAGGACACATGTCTTGGGAATGCCCCGAGAAAAATAAGGAAGGAGGATAAGCTCACATTTTAGAAGCCCAATGAAGAAATGTTGAAGCAGAGGGAGCAGAGGATGGAGCATCCCTAATGTTGAGAAAAGTTCTCTTGAAATCGGAGGCAGAAATTGAAAAGCCAATGTAGAGAAACAGTCTCTTCAAGACAACTTTCAAGACTAAGGATAAAGTGTGCAAGGTGATCATTGACAGTGGGTGTACTAACAACCTATTACCCACAGATATGGTGGATAAATTGGAGCTGAAGACAACTAGACATACAAAACCATACAAGGTCTCATGGCTGCAAAAAGGACCCCAGGTAATGATCACTAAACAATGTTTGGTTTAAATTAAAATAGGAGGATATAAAGATGAAATACTATGTGATGTAATTCCCATGGACGTATGTCATATTCTATTGGGAAGACCATGGCAGTTTGATAGAAATGTCATTCATGATGGGAGGAAAAACACATATGCATTAGAAAAGAATGGTAGGACGCATATGTTGTTGCCAATAGAGGAGAAGAGAGTAAGGGAGGAAGCCAACACAAGCATACTTCTCATGAGTGGGAAGGAACTCCTGAAAGAAGTCAAGGAAGAACAGGAGATGCATTTCATTGTGGTGAGGAAGCCCAAAGTCATCCTTACAAGTACATCGATGGATGATTTGCCTAAAGAAGTTCAGGAGCTGCTAGATAATTTTGCCGATATATTGGTGGATGAGCTGCCAAACTCATTTCCACCCATCAGGAGTATCAGTCATCATATCAACTTGATACCAGGAGAAAGTCTGCCAAACAAAGAAGCGTACAAATTGACACCTCGAGAAAATGAAGAAGTGAAGGACCAAGTCCAAGAGTTGCTAGACAAAGGTTTGGTCAGAGAGATCTTGAGTCCATGCACAGTACCAACTGTGTTGAGCCCAAATAAAGAGGGAGGATGGAGAATGTGCATAGACTCGAGAGCCATCAACAAGATCACCATCAGGTATAGATTTCCTTTACCAAGAATGGATGATTTAATGGATTTCTTAAGTGGAGCAAATTTATTTTCTAAGATAGATCTGAAAAGTGGATATCACCAGATTAGAATGAGAGAAGGTGATGAATGGAAAACAACCTTTAAGACAAACGAAGGTCTATACGAGTGGTTGGTTATGCCATTTAGCTTAACAAATGCCCCGAGTAATTTTATGAGGTTGATGAATGAAATTCTGAAAGATTTCATTGGCAAGTTCGTGGTTGTATATCTGGACGATATACTGATCTTTAGCAAGACTAAAGAGGAGAATTCGAGGCACCTAACGCTAGTAATGAGGAGGCTACAGCAGGAGAAGTTGTTGATCAATTTGAAGAAGTGCTCTTTTATGAAGACAAAACTCATTTATTTGGGTTTCGTGATCTCTTTGAATGAACTGAAGATGGATCCAGGGAAGGTGAAAGTGATCAGAGAATGGCCAACACCAAGAAGCATGTTCGAGGTAATGAGCTTCCATGGATTAGCAAGCTTCTATAGGAAGTTCATTAGAGACTTCAGTGGGATTTGTGCACCCATTATGGATACAGTAAAGAAGTGACACAAGTCTTTTAGATGGACAGAGGAGGCTAAAAAGAGCTTCAACCTATTAAAGGAGAAGATGACGGAACGACCAATCCTGGTCTTGCCGAATTTCGAAAAGACATTTTAGGTGAGATGTGATGTGAGTGGAATTGCGATAGGAGAATTTTTGAGTTAGGATAACAGACCTATTGCCTATTTCAGTGAGAAGTTGAATGAGACTAAGAAGAAATAATCCACCTATGACAAGGAGTTTTATGCCATAATTCAAGCTTTGAAGAAATGGAGGCATTATCTTGTCCCGCAAGAATTTGTCTTGTATAGCGATAACCAAGCTTTACAATTCATAACCAGATAGGAAAAACTGAATCATAGGCATGCAAAATGGGTTGAATTTATGCAAAACTTTACTTTTGTCATAAAACATATTGCTAGGAATGCTAACAAGGTTGTTGATGTGTTAAGCAGGAGATGTTTGATCATGCAGGAATTCCAGGTGAAGACCTTGGGGTTTGAACACCTTAAGGACATGTATCATGATGATGTAGATTTCAAGGAGACACATGAGGCATGTGCTAACCCTGTGTTGAGAGATAGGAGTCAGTGGAAAAAATACATGATTTAGGAAGGACTATTGTTCAGAGGATATCAGTTGTGCATACCAAAATGCTCAATAAGGGATAATATTCTAAAGGAAAAGCACAGTGGAGGATTGGTTGGACATTTTGGCCATGATAAAACGTTTTCACAGTTGAGAAACTCATACTATTGGCCAGGTATGAGAACAGAAGTGATAAATTTTTTGAACAGATGTAGAATCTGCCAACATGCTAAGGGGAAAAGACAGAACACTGGGTTGTATCAACCATTGCCAATACCAGAGAGGCCTTGGGATGCAATAAGCATGGATTTTGTGTTGGGATTGCCAAGAACACAAAGAGGATTCGATTCCATATTTGTGGTGGCGGATAGATTTTCAAAGATGGCACATTTCATCCCATGCCAGAAGACCAGTGACGTAACGCATGTTGCAAATCTGTTTTTCAAGGAAGTTGTGAGACTTCACGGCCTACCGAGGAGCATTGTCTCAGAAAGAGACACAAAATTTGTTGGTCACTTTTGGAGGACGTTGTGGAAGAATATGGGGACGAATTTGTCCTTCAACTCAGCTTATCACCCTCAAACAGATGGGTAGACTGAAGTGGTAAATAGAAGTTTGGGGAATTTATTAAGGAGTCTAGTTACTAAACATCATAACCAGTGAGATCAGATTCTGCCACAAGCAGAATTTGCATACAATGACTCACCAAACAGGAGCACTGGAAGGAGTCCATTTCAAATACTCTATGGGATGCAACCCAGGGGAGTGTCTGAGTTGAGAGACTTGGAACAGGGCGAGATCAGGAGCGTTGGAGCAGAGGATTTTTGTTGTGGAGATGGAGTGACTCCATAGCCAGATCAAAGGACAGTTAGAGATTTCTAATCAGAAATACAAGCATAGAGTTGACCAGCATCGTAGGGAACTTCAATTTGAAGTAGGAGATCAGGTTTTAGCACATATCAGGAAGGAAAGGTTCCCTAGGGGAACATACAACAAGTTGAAGATGAAAAAGATTGGACCTTGTAAGATCTTGAAGAAGTTTGATGCAAACGCCTATGAGATTGAGTTGCCAGATGGTGTGGGAATTTCACCCATATTCAAAGTTTTAGACCTATATCCGTACAAGAAGGATGACATAGAAGGGTCAGAAGCTCGAGGAAAAATTCAGTGGGAGAAATAGATGCCTGTGGCAGACAGGCTGTAGATGGAGAAAATTGTTGATCAGAGGATTGGCAAGAAGACCCAAAGGAAAACCTATTTTGAGTATCTGGTCAAATGGAAGGGACACCCAATCGAAGATGCCAGTTGGGAAAAGGAAGCTCCTATCAAGAAGCAGGGAAAATAGGTAGAGAAGCTCATGGACATGATTCCATGAATTTTGGTCAAGGGGAGTATGATGCAGGAGCATCGTTGGCCAGCGCATAGAGGCATGACCACTCCGCACGTGAGTGTTCTTCCAGAACTTCAATGTTGGCAGTTGCAGTGATTTTGAAATCCACCTTAACTCCACGCCGGAATTTACCTTTGGAGGCATGCCTAAACTAGTGTCGGATTTTACCCTTTGAGGCACGTTTTGAAAATCGCAAATAGAGCAGGAGTTTCCACTACGGCTCTGGAGTGCGACTGGACTAAGATAGCATAGGATGAATTTTAGAGTAGGCAAGTAGCCAGAGGAAACACTAGAAATGTTTTTTAATTAAGTAGAAGTTTGTACGCCCAGATAGAGAGGGAGCAGCAATACAGAGAGTAATCCGTTGTAAGAGAGAACTACGAGTTAGCAGGAGATCTCATTTTTTGAGTTACTGTAATTTGAATGTATTTGATAGCCTTTTCAGCACTTGTGAATAGAACAAAAGGAAAAAATTATCCAAATGCGTGTGTGAATGTTATTTGCGATTTTTCTGTTATTTCTGTTTTCATGAACAAGTGAATGAATCTCCATAGAGGAGGATGGGACTATGACTGTTAGTTTTCAGTTTCAATTGTTTCTCTTCATTTGAAACTTTGCAAGGTATGCATCGAGCCAGAGAGGAATGCAAGGAAATTGGGAGGAATTTCTCTATGAGAAATACCATGGATCTGAATTATTGAAATCCCTCAGACGCAAGGAGCGCGCGGGAAATCGAGGTCTGAACCAGAAAAATCTCAAGAGGGCTAACACGTCGAGAAGTTTTATCGAGATCCAGGAACCTATTCCTCGAAAGGAACGAAGGCTGAGCCTTCGAAGAATTAGAAAATCTTCTAAGTCTGAAGCGAGTAAAAGATCAGGAGGAATAACGTCGTCGAGCGTTGGATCACGGTGGAGAATCCCGCAGACCATACGATTTGAGGTAGGAGTGTAGGCTTTAACACTATGTAGGTCTAGGAGGGGAGGTCTCGAAGATCTAAACAGACGAAGGAGAAATCTCGAGGAGAGTTGTGAAACACCGCAAGTTGGACCAAGTGGAGTTATGAGGAGGTCAGTGACAGGGAAGAGATCTAACCGTAGATCTGGAGGGCATTGTGAGCCGTTGATCCAGTTCCTCGATCTTTCGGCATTTCGCCAACCGGGAGTACAAGGGTCAACAGGGTGAGACTCTCGACTGGTGGAACCCCGAAAAGATCGAAGCCGTCAGATCTTCGAGGGCCTAGAACCATTGATCAAGCACCTCAAGCTTTTGTCATTTCGGCAACCGGGAGTACAAGGGTCAACAGGGTGAGACTCTCGACCGGTGGAACCCCAAAAAGATCAGATCGGTCAGATCTTCAAAGGCCTAGAGTTGTTGATCTGTAGTGGGGGAGATTTCATGGTTTCGGTGACCAGGAAGAGGAGTGGACATCTCCATAAGATGCAAAGTCGGGAAATGTCGAAACAAGCATAGCCGTCGATCCAAGGAAGATCTAAGCCATAGATCTCGTGTTATTAGGATTTCGACATTCGATACTTGGAGGAGCCAAGGATTTATCGTATTGGAAAGCCCGGGGTCACGAAATGTGGTGTGCCTTTTGGGCCAAGTCTGTGGTCGTGCCCACGGTCACAAGGAGTGAAGAACGTGAGCCTAGCGCTTGGTCACATGGGTGAACACAGAGAAGGGCTTGTGGATTTGAAAAGGAGGGTTCCAGATTGGAACTAGTAGAGCCATTTCGGCCCTGAACCAGAAGATCCTGACCGGGAGGTCGCGTAGCCCTGAGGAGGGATAGGGGATCTGCATCACACACTTTGTACTTGTTTCTCTCATAAGTAATGTCGATGGATCCATTAGACATCTTCATACCCAATAGGGTAGAATTGGGAATTAGTGAGGGTTTTAAGAACCTCTCACTTAGTCACCAAAGGATCACTCTCTAGACTAAGCATCTACATGTGATTTTCTCACCAAGTTTGGGCATGGTCCCCTAACTTCAGTTAAGAAAATGAAATATTTTCCCCTTCTTCTTTGTTATGAACATTGAAATAAACTTCTAATTGTTGCAACCATTGATTCTATTTAACATCATCATTATCACCTTGGTATGGTTTGATGTCCACTTTTGCTTCCACTTTAAAGAGAGACTGGGAAGAAGTGATAGTATTCAAACTTGGTATCTCTTTATCTAGATCCTTTTTTGAGTTTTTTTCTTACATCTTTGTTATCTCCATATTTCTCATTTGGTCTAGAGTCTAAGTTAGATCCACCAAAGTCCCCAAAAGGTATAAACTTTTTCTCTAACATTTCCATGAAAATGGCCATGTTGCGAGAGATGTCAATAGCTTGTGCTTTCAACTTAAAAAATATCTCCTATGAATCATCCCATGGATTATCATTGTACTCATCTACCATGGTTAGAATTTTAATACTTCTTTCTTATGCCAATTATTTCTAGAACCTACAACTTCCCACAAAAAGACCAAAGAAATCTACTTTGAGATCAATATGATCTATAAACTACCAAGGATATTCGACTAGCGCAGTTTTCCACAACAGATTTTATAATACTCTGCAACATCTTATTAGGCAATGTTTTACTTTAGTTTTGAGATTTAATATTACTAGATTAGCACAAAAATCATTGAATTAAAGTGAAACTAAAATTATGAAAGATGTTAAGAAAATAACACACCATCCACACAATGAACACAAGGTGTACCTTGGGAAAACCTAATAGGAGAAAAACCTACTAGAAGAGGAGGCCTTTGTCTTTCTCTTTTTGTCTTAGTTATGGAATGAAAATACAAAGAAAAGGCATTAACTATGGAGTTTCCATGGACATTGTTTCTAGTATGCCTGCTACAAGATCTTGTACTTCTTGTGTAATACTTCAATATCCCAATCCCATGTGTTATGCTCAATTACAAAACAATAACAATACAATAAGAATGGTACCACTTCCTATCCTAACAACCCATTGTTTAACAATGTCTTGATAATTATCTAGGATTAGGGCTAGAGTATTTGCATGTTGCAGTCACTAATTATTGTTAAGGTTTTGGACCCTATAGATTCTTTTTGAAAGTCCACACATGACTAACTCCACATGTGTGAATAATGGAAGTTCACATGGCATCCTCTTGGTTACATGGTGGTCGACACGATAAGTCAACTTACGGGAGGTATAACTCATACAAATTTGAAATGATGTGATCCTTGCATACTTAAAAAGCTCCCAATGATATAACAAAATCAAGAGGCTAGAAACTTCACTTGCAAGGTTTTGAGTCCAAAAAATGCACTTGAATGTGTGTTGGAGGATTTTGGACTTTAAGTCATGAAAGTAAAACCTACCCTAAAAAAACCTTATAAACCAATAACTTCAATTTTCCATAAAAACAAATATTAAAATAAATAAAAATATATATAATAATCTAGTTTAAAACACTTTCACATAACTAAATCAACGTGAAATGCCATTCAACACCTTTTTCAATAAAAATCCCACAACTTCCACTACGTACAAATTTGATATATATAAGAAAGATTGTTATACTTTACTTTAATTACTACTGTAAATATATTTGAATGCGAAGATGGTTTACTTTTAACTTTTGCTCCTTGGTATCCCAAAATGCATCAAGCCTTGTCAAAGAACATGTTTACTACATCTTATCCATTGATTTCCTTGAGAAGGCATGAAAATGCACATCTTACTAAAATTTTCAACTACCGCAATAGATACCCATGTCCCTCCCTTGTTCTTGGAAAACCACCCACAAAATCCATGGAGGTGTGAGCAATTGACAATTACCAACAATTGGAATTTTTTTTCCCAACACCAAAATGTCCTATAAATTTGGAGGTCTGAGCCTCTTTGATAAGCTTCAATCTCTCACCTTTATGAACATATAGCTTATCTAGATTGTAGAGCAACCCATCCTGGAGATGATAGTCAACTTTACCATCACCTTCTTCCATGCAAGCTTGGCCTTGTAGCTATTAAAATACCTCTTTATACTCATCTTCTATGTATGTCTCTTTGCATGCATTGTGGGTGAAAGGTTCCATGTGCATAAGAGTACCCAAGGTTATGAACATGGATGTCGATGGCCTTTAAATCATTTCTACCAACTTATTAGTGCTTCCCTTTAAATATTTTATGATAATATGAAATTATTGTAAAAAACCCATCCACTTGTAGTGTTTGGTTTGTTGAATCTTACTCTAAGATGGAAAATATTGTAGTGGCTAGTGACCAATGTGGATGATGGTCTCCTTTCAATTCATGGTGTTGGACTAATTCTTAGATTCAGCTCATGAAATCCTTTTGTACAACACTATAAACTCTTACCACTCACTAGTATGGCATGGATTTGTGTAGCCATAACTAGGAAGAATGTTCTAAACTTACATAAGTGATCCAAGTGGATATTGGTGGCCACCCACCTATTCCACTTGGACCCCCACCATTGCTTCTTTTAGTTTTTCAGTTTTCGCACAGTTTACTATTTTTAGCAGTTTTTCGGGTCCTAAACTTATGGAGCCGTTTTGAGGCCTTAAACGACGTTTTTTGGGAAAACAAGTAGCAACATGGATCGTTTTGTAGTCCTCGGATATATCTTTCTAACAAGGTATATAACGCGTCAAACGGAGAACGTATGCCAAAGTTACATCCTCGGGAAGTTGATGTACCAACTTACCCAAACGAGGCCCATAGTCTTGGCGTTTCATCTCCTAGGGTTAGCTCTTTGGATGTTTAGGGTTTTCCATTGTTTCTCAATAATAATAGGCATTTGAGCCTCATTGTAACACAGTTCAGAGGCCAGTAGCCGCCACATCTCTTCTTAGAGATAAGCTACCAGCGCCCTAGCTAGTTTATTTCCATTCTGTCTGCAAGCATATTTCAGTCATTTGTTATTAATGAAATGAAGTCTTATTTCCGTTGCATCTATGTGTTTATGTGTATTTTTGTATTTCATTGTGTTCCTACATAAATCCGGATCAATAAGTACCTTGATACTACCACAAACTCCTAACATCAATGACAATAGTAGGGGCTGGAAACTTGAGGATGGCCTCCATCTTCACATGATATATCTTGATTTCCCTTCCACCAATCACATAAATCAAATACACCAATCACTACTGACCAAATTCACATTTCTTAATGCTTGTTAGCAATTGATTCTTTTTCAAGGTCTCTAACACCTGCATGAGATTTGAGATATATGTTCTTCCTAGGTAGAGTTGCAAACCAATATATCATCTGAGTACATCGTTAGAAATGAATCTAGAAAGGGATGCAATACATCATTAATCAAATCCATAAATATAGTAGGTGCATTACACAAACCAAAAGGCGTTACCAACCATTCATATAGACCTTACCTTGTCTTGAAGGTAGTCTTCTAGGTGTCTTATTCTCTAAATCGTACCTAACTCTATCTCAATTTGAGATCTAGTTTGGTGAAGTACTTAGCATGCTACAACTAATATAAAAAGTTATCAATCATGGGTAGAGGGTATTGATTATTGAAGGCGATCTTATTCAAACCTCTAGAATTGATACAGTTCTCCAAGTCCCAACCTTCTTGAGTACTATGATGATGGGTGACCTACAAGGTGAGGTGCTTGGTCAAATTAATTCATGTTCCAATAGCTATTGCAACTATTTCTTCACTTGATTTTCTTCTAGGGTGCATTGTCTATAGAATCCAATGTTTGGAAATGGAGAGTTAGGTAAAAACTATATCTCATGCTCCACTTTCCTCTTAGTTGTAACCCTTTAGGTTCCTAGAAAATTCTTCCATATGCTTGAAAAATCTCCGCCAAATAATGTTTCTACCCTTTTGTACATCCTTCTAGATATGTCTTTACCTTTACTAATCCATCTCCTAATCAATTCTCTCTTGAGAAGAGTAATACAAACGTCCTACTCAAAATGATCAATTTTTTGACTTGATTAACACTTACAAAAAAGATATTGGATTTACCTTTTTGTGCATTGATGATGGACTTTCCATCCTTGATTAAGAAATATTGGTTTTCTCTCCTCATGAATATTGTATTCCTCACATGCACATCTAGGGGATTTCAAACACTACACCATAGACATCAGGTGGTACTACGTCTAAATCCACTTCATCAATATAGTCTAAATTTATAAAAAAAAAAATGATCTTACACTACGTAGTGACCCCGGGCTACACATCTTGATTTATCCATTCCAATCGATATGGGTGAACCTCATGGCCATGAACTTCAAATCCAAGATTGTTAACCAAATATTTTGCTATGAGGTTGGCCTATGAATCATAATAAAACAGATAATCCACCTTTGTAACTCACATTTCATTATATTATTTGGAATTAAATATTGGTTTTAGAATTCCCCCTTAAAAGCACTCAATTATGTTGAGTTCTTTGTAATATTTTTTTTTCTCTACCTGGTTGCTTGAATATATAGCTAGTATGTTTTTCTTCTTGGCATATTTGTTGCAACTCTTTGGATTTAACTGTAGATGCAGTTTCTAACAATTATCTTCAATTTGACCATTGATATGGAAATGGTTAAAATGGTTGTTTGGATCGTTTCATTGATGTACACTGGTTGTTGTCTTCTTGTCCTTTATTTCCCACTTCTTTCCCTCCACGAAAGCATCTTGGTAGTCTTTTATCTTCGAACCATTTTGTTTTCCTTTCTTCTTGTCCATATTCTCTAGATATTATTCTTGCACAAATACCTCATCAATTATCCTAGGTTTAAAGATCATCACTTGCCTTTGTAAATGATTGTATAGACCACCCAAATACTTTATGAGTACACTCAAGTTCTTAGGAGACATGCCCAACATAATGGCCATTTTTTTGAACTCAATGGCGTACTCTTACACACTTTGTCCTTGTTTCTCTCAGAAGTAATGTCGATAGATCCATTAGGCATCTTCATACCCAATAGGGTAGAATTGGGGTTTAGTGAGGGTTTAAAGAACCCCCCACTTAGTCACCAAAGGATCACTCTCTAAACTAAGCATATGCATGTGATTTTCTCACCAAGTTTGAGCATGGTCTCCTAACTTCAGTGAAGAAAATGAAATATTTTTCCCCCTTATTTTTTATGAACATTGAAATAAACTTCTAATTGTTGCAACTGTTGCAACTATTGATTCTATTAAAAGAGGGAAGGTATGTATACCTTAACTAATTTTGTAATTCAAAGAGAGAAGGTATGTCCATACAAAAATAGATGGGCGAACAGTCAAATAGTTGGCTAATGAAATTCATTGTCAGAAAATAGATTGGCGAACAATCAAATAGCTGGCTAATGAAATTCATTGTCAGAAAATAGATTGGCGAACAGTTAAATTGATGGCTAATGAAGTTTATTGTCAGGGATTGCTTGTCCCTCAAGCAAACAAAGAATTTTCATACGACAGGGTATTCATCGCACCAGTAGAACCAGAGAAAATCCATGCTCCAACCGGGTTCCTATATAATACGCAACCGTAGAGCGTGAGCTCAATGGTGGCATCGAGGCTGCATGAGTGACAAGATTTTTCCCTCGTGCATGATAAATTGTGAAGAAGGAAATGCAGAGAGAAAGATAGAACAGAAAATAATATATTCAAATGTATGAAGAAGATATTGTTAGAAGAAGATGAAGTACAATGCAATGGGAGATGGCTGAGCTAAATAGGCTCAAGCAAGACAAAAATAGAAAGTACAACTGTCCAGTACAGCTGGCAGTGTATAGTCAGACTGTTGAGGTTACATTATATTTAACACTCCCTCTTAAACTCAACAGTTACAATCATCAGAACTAACTATGCCTAAGTGTTGTCTCTGAAAATCAAAAACTGACTTTCCTAGTGGCTTTGTAAAGATATCAACAAGCTGATCTCAAGAACCACAAAATTGTAGTGCAATATCCCCATTATTGACTAGCTTGCGTATGAAATGAAACCGAGTGTCAATGTGTTTACTTTTCTTGTGAAACACATGGTTCTTGGATAAAGCAATTGCTGATGTATTGTCACAGAAAATAGGAGTTGGATCCTTTTCTGTTTGTGACATATATTTCAATAATCTTCTCAGCCACACAGCTTGACAAGAAGCTGAGGTAGCAGCTACATACTCTGCCTCTGCAGAATATATAGATACAATTGGTTGCTTCTTTGATGCCCATGAAATCCGGTTTGTGCCCAGTTGAAAAACATGTCCTGGTGTGCTTTTCTTGTCATCTAGGTTGCCTGCAAAATCACTGTCTGTGTAACCAGAGAGCTGATTACTATCAGATTTAGTGTACCATAAACCGAAATTGAGAGTTCTTGCAACATATCTCAAAATTCATTTTGCCATTTTCCAATGTGAATCTTTTGGTGATTCCATGAATCTGGAAACAAGGCTGGATGCATACATAATGTCAGGCCTAGTTGCTGTAAGATACAACAAACTTCCTACTAAACTTTTGTATAAAGTAGAGTCCACTATAGGACCTTCATCATTATTGCTCAACTTTGTGCCTAAAGGTATGGGGGTTTCTGCTGGATTGCATCCTTCCATGCGAAATCTTTTGATGATGTCTGCTGCATACTTTTGTTGATAGACAAAAATGCCTTTGGCTGATTGATGAACCTCAATCCCTAAAAAATATTTCATTATGCCAAGATCTTTCATCTCAAACTCAGATTGCATGGCATGTTTGAAATCTGTTAACTCAAGATTTCCTGTGTAGATCATGTTGTCAACATATAAACATACAATCAAAATTTTACCGTGCTTATCTGTTTTGGTGTAAAGAGTTGGCTCATTTTGACTTCTGTTGAAACCACTTTTGATCAGATAAGTGTCAATTCTGTTTTACCAAGCTCTTGGAGCTTGCTTTAAGCCATACAGGGCTTTCTTCAACCGATATACTTTGGTTGGGTGCTCTTTGACTTCAAATCTAGGTGGTTGATCGACATAAACTTATTCTTCTAAGAAACCATTCAAGAATGTTGACTTGACATCCATCTGGTATACTTGCCATTTGTGTTGTGTTGCTATGGCCAATAGAGTTCTTACAGTGTCTAGTCTTGCTACTGGAGAAAAAGTTTCACCATAATCAGTACCTGGTTGTTGTGAGAATCCTTTGGCAACAAGTCTCGCCTTGTGTTTTTCAATCTTCCCTTTTTCATTGAGTTTAGTTTTGTAAACCCACTTGACACCAATACTTTTCTTGTGTGTTGGCAAATCAACAAGATCCCATGTCTTATTCTTCTCAATGGAGTCAATTTCTTGGTTCATGGCTTGAACCCAATGTGGATCCTTAGCTGCTTCCTTAAAGGATGTAGGTTGACATGACATTAAAGAAAAAATATTGTATTGCTCAAAGTCATCCAACTGCTGATGGATTTCTCTCAAACTTCCCGTTCTCTGATTCTGTGGTTCAGAGAATGATTCTCTGCTGGAAGTTGAGTTATCCTGAGAATGTTCAGGTTGTCTTTGTACTTGCAATCTTGGAAGAATATTTTGAGGTACTTGTTGTTCTGAATTTTCTGTGTTTTCAGAACTTGGCAGCAATGGATTTTGACTGTCCATGTGCTGATTTTCTGAATCGTTCCACAATTTATTTTCCAGAAATTGTCCATCTCTGCTGAGAATTGATTTCTTGGTGATTGGATTGTAAAGCCTGTAAGCTTTATATGTTTCACTATAGCCAGTGAAAATACATTTCTCACTTCTGTCATCAAGTTTCTTCCTTAATTCAGAAGGTATGTG
>JZKD02S1675214.1:276715-289466 GCA_000966675.3 Picea glauca
GTAGACCTTTGACCATGGAGTTTTTCTGAAGAAGACTTAGACTCTGAAATGGTAGATGTCCAAATCTTGTATGCCAAACCATTGTTTCATTCAGGGTTGATGCACTATGTGCATATGGTTGACTCAGATTTGCAGTTCTGAGGGTAAGGGGAAACATCCTATTGGCAGTCATATGGATTTCAGAAATTAATTTTCTGCTTGGGATTTTATCATATATATTACAAGATGTTCCTTCAAAAAGTACCTTATAGCCATGTTCAATGAGATGTCCTACACTTAGAAAATTATGTTTCAGATCTGGAACATGATAGACATTGTGTATGTCTTTCTTCACATTCTGTTTAGTAAGAATAGGAACAGTTCCTTTTCCTTGAACTTTGACTAAAAAATCATTTCCAGGAGTAATATCAGATGAGATTGAAGAATCAATGTATGAAAGTAATTCTTTGTTACCTGTCATGTGATTGTTGCATCCACTGTCCAACAACCAGAGATCTTTAGGTTGTTGTTCAGTCTTGTGGCATGAGAGAAACATACCTCTTGAGTTTTCTCCTGTGTGATTTGACACATGTGCTCTGCCTGAGAGTTGATCTGCTTGCTTCTTCCTGCATTCAGATTCATAGTGCCCATACTTTTTGCAGTAATAGCATTGTATGCTTGATTTTTCATTTGATCTTCTCCCTCTGCCTCTTTGAGGCTGGAAATTATGATGTTGATTTTGTTGTTGTTGTCTTTGACCTTGGAAATTTTGATTCAGATACTGTTGTCTATTACCTCCACTGGAATGAGGGTTACTTTGATTACTCCCTCTTCCTTGGTGACCTCTGCTTTTTCCTCTGCCTCTCCCTCTGCTGAAGGAGAATTGAGTTTTGAAAGCATTGGAGATTGACTCATTTGTAAGATGCAGTCTGGACTCGTGTGTCACCAGAGAACCAATTAATTCATCTGTTGAAAATCTTGACAGATCCTTGGATTCAAGGATTACTGTTACAACCATTTCAAATTTCTTGGGTAGACTTCTGAGAATTTTCTCAACAATTCATTGATCAGTGATGGTTTCACCAATCAATATGATCTAGTTCACAATTCCCATGACTCTGGTCATGAACTGATCCACAGTTTCGGACTCTGACATCCTTAGAGTCTCGAATTGTGTCCACAAGGTATGCAGTTTAACTGTTTTGACCCTGTCATTTCCTTGGTAGGAAGATTTAAAGATGTCCTAGGCCTGTTTTGAAGTACCAGCGTCTGTGATTTTCGAGAAAATCGAATCATCCACAGAATTTTGAATCCAGAATTTTGCTTTATTTTCTTTGGTCCTCAGAGTTGCCTGAGCAATTCTCTGCGCATTTGTCATGGCAGCGAGGGCAGCTGAATCCGGTTCCACATATCCAAGATCCACTGGTTCCCAACACTCTTTTTCTTGCAAGAATGATCTCAATCGTAGAGACCAAAACTCATAGTTCTTCCCCAGTAGAATCGGACCCTGAGTTGGTCCTAAGTTGCTAGATGACATATTTTATTTTTTTTGAGAAAAAATTTCAGAAAAAAATAGAGGGAAATAGAGGGAAATTTTGTATTTACCACCAATCGCTGAAACATCGATTTGTCGATGGCTGAAGGGAGCTTATCGGGCTTGAATTGGACCTTAGTCTCCTTGCAATGTGACCACGCGCCTTACTTTTAAAGCGCTATGGGATTTTCCCATTTCTTTGTCTTTCAAATCGCCGAAATGTGAAAAATTGCCTTTGGACAATTCAATGATCCATATCTTCTTGTGATCTGACGGTCCAGGTCTTATCGAGATATCACAAATCATGATTTCGCGAGTTCTGATGATGAGTTCTTTTGACTCCTCGATTCCCCGATCTCCGATTTACCGATGGCGCTTTCCTTTTGGGAAATTTCGCGATTTCTTTAATCGCCTCCACGCGTCCTAACAGATGGACGGATCAAGTCTGCTTTGGGGATTTCCCCATAGATATTCTCGATCCCATGATTTTGACGAGATGACGTCAGCTGGGCCCCAAAACGGAGCTTTCCTCCTGTTGGGATTTCGGACTTTGGAGTTTTGAAGTGCTCGTGTTTCTTGTCCTTAGGATTCGCGAAACGCCGAATCCTGATATGCCGATGGCCCTTTCCTTTTCGAGACTTTTTCTGAGTCCTCGGATTTACTCCACGCGTCCCCTCAAGATGGACAGTCCTGATTCAACCTCGGGATATCGCAACTTGCGATGCTTCATTGACACAATTTCTCTGTCAACTTGAAACCCCGGATGCCGAAACGCCGACGATTTCCGCGATGTCCTCCACGTGTCCAAACAAACGGAAGGCTGCGATCTTATCGCTATTTCGGGTATCGTGATTTTGCAAGTTTCGAAGTCTGGTTGCGACGGTCTTTCAAAACTGCGAACTCCGATATGCCGATGTGACGATGTGTTGATCTACTGCCACCTGTCCTCTGAGATGAACGGCTCACAGGTCCTCTCGGGATTTTGAGATATCGTGTATCGGAGTTTTTGGAGTGCAATCACCTTTGCGCTTCCAACTCCTGATTCCCGATTTTGCGATGAGATAAGATCGACGACTCACGATCTTTCTTGATCCAATGGTCCAGAATGACCCGTGATTTCGCGATTCGTGAATTCTCACGACAGTCTTCTGACCTTTACACCTGCGAGTCACGAAATGCCGAGATCTCGCCACGTGTTTCTGGATGGACGGTCCAGATGATGTCGGGATTTCGTGACTTCACAAGTCGAAATTTCTCTTGTGCGCTTCAAATGACTAAACGTCATGCACCTTCTTGCTGATCTAACGGCTGTCGGGCCTTTGCATAAGATCTGACGGCTGAGATGCTTTCGCCTTTTCCGCGCTCTCCTCGTCCCTTCTGAACTCGTTTCCCGCTACGGATATGTTCTCAGGACGAATCTTACAGCCTTAATGGCTGGTCTTTGCACCTGAGATGCGTTCTTTACTCCTGTGGAAGAAAGATTCGTGAATCTTTCAAGGATTTGAAAGAAATACACGAATTCTTTGTTCACTGCTTCAATCTTTGACAGATTTGTGTGAATTTCGAAAAACTTTAAGCGATTATGCCTTCTGCAGGAATCTTTAACGAATTTGAACAAATTCAACGAGTTCTTTAAATGTTCTTCTGTTCTGCAGCTCTTCTTCGTAGATCTTGATGATTCTTGAAAAGATTACAAGAATATTTACTGCTTCTTCTTCTGCGTGCTCTTCTTCCTCGTTCTTTCGAGCGTAATACGCTCTGCTTCCTTCGCAAGCTTCCTACGTTGATCTTTTGAGAGTATTGCAGACAACTCTCCAAGCCTTCTGAAAAGTCTGTCTCGCGTGCTCTCAATATCCGTGAAGTTCTGCGCTGTGAGGATCGAGTTGCTCTCCGGACTGTGTGAAGAGGCTTACTGTTGAAGCTCTGATACCATGATAAATTGTGAAGAAGGAAATGCAGAGAGAAAGATAGAACAGAAAATAGTATATTCAAATGTATGAAGAAGATATTGTTAGAAGAAGATGAAGTACAATGCAATGGGAGATGGCTGAGCTAAATAGGCTCAAGCAAGACAAAAATAGAAAGTACAACTGTCCAGTACAACTGGCAGTGTACAGTCAGACTATTGAGGTTACATTATATTTAACAGTGCACCCCGCTCACGCCTTCAAACTCTCGATAATCACCATTGTTTTCTTCTCCGGAGCTCCATATTTTACCGAAATATGGCCATAATAGTTCTCGGCTTCCTACGGGCCGAGACCTGGGTTCTTAATTTTTGAATTTGGAGGAAAAATCGACTAGTTCTTAGGAAAACCTGTGCTCAACTGTACTATAGGGGTTTTCTTCCCTGGCACTTCAATTGAAGTTCTCGGGACCTTCATGGGGTCTCCTGCGATTATTTTCTATTTGAAATCAAGATTTAAAGTTTTCAGGTATTTTGTTTAGAATTTTAAAATTGGTTGTGTGTATGCTTTAATGCTGAATTAATTGAGCTAGAAATGTTCCCAGGGCTCATAGGATTGATATTTGATCATTTTTTGGTAAGCGTTCAAATGTTGGAGTTTGGCGGATTTTTAAAAAAACTTACGGTTTGTTTTGGACACTATGTATAAGTACTAAGTTTATTTTTCGTTCATAAATTTTGCCGTGAGCTCTGAAATAACCCTTGGGACCTGTCATCCATGCTTATATCTTCTACAAATGATAAGTTTACATTGTGTAGTGCTTCAACCTAGTTACACACCATTACACAGGTTAGCATGTAACTTGGTTGAAGATTTGTATGGATTGGATGCACCAATCTATACAAATTTGTTTCTTCCTAACTAATGGTTGTAGTTCAGTTCTAGGATTAATTAACAATGACATCAATTCTTGTTTTATAATGTTCAAGTCTCTCAATTTTTGTATATGACAATTTTGTAATATTCAAACATCTTAGCCCTGTAATAAGAAATATTAGTTAGTTTTTCTTGGGCACTTGGAGTGGACGATGCATTGTTGTCTAAGGAAGTAGCTAATGACAATCGGGTGGTCTCTCTAGTACTTCGTAAGTCTTCCATAATAGATCTAAGAAGCCTCAACCTTTCATCAATTTATGTGTTTACATTTGTCGATTCTGGGTTGGAGTTTGGTGTTTTGGTGTGCCTTCCTGTGGTTGTGTCGGGTTTTGGTTTTCTCAAAGTTCCATGTTAATTATTGTGTTGGAATTTAATAATCAAATTTAAATAAATTAGGTTCATTTTTTACATTAACTTGCAAAATTACAAAAAACATGAAATTAAATAGTTTGAGAAATTTAAGAAACATGAAATTGCATGTGAATAAATACCTAGAATACCTCAAATACGACATGAGGATCATGTGGACACTTTGTCAACAAATCCTGGGGATTCAATTCGCTCAATGACCACTCAAATGCACCATACGACTAGTAGAATGGACAAAAAAAGTGTCATGGGCCCTTTTAATCAAGCCCAACAGGAACATGCACATGGTCCTAGAGTGTGTGTATTATCAATAACACGTGCACGTTCCTTTCGAGGAGCCGATGTGGCATCCAAGGTGGTGATTCAAAGTTTGTTGAGCCTGTCACATAGGAACATGTGTGTGTTCTTGGCAATTTGGGGTCTTTCAAAATTCTCACATCAGGAACAAGTGCACATTCTTAAGAATGCACACACATTCCTATCTAAGCGCATTTGTGCTCACCACATTTCCACTTTTTTGTCCATCAACTTCATGCACCCACGCTTAAAAGAAAGGTTGAAGATTTACAATTAATTGTAGGTGACCAAAAATTAAATTGGTAACTTTGGATTAACATGTTTGTTTTCACTATCAAATGGATTAAATATTTGGCTAATGTCGTTACTCACAAAATGGCCTCCACCCAAATGGTTCATGGAAAAAAATAAATCAAAGAACCCCCTAGCTTAGATGACCTCACACACATTTGAAGGGTTTGAAGACATTTCGAAAAAAAAAAAAACCTTGGAAACAAAGACACACATTTTCCTCGCCATTAAGTGTGGGTTTCCTCGTGATTCCTATGATGTAGAAGGACCTCCCTTCAATGTCTACCTCAATAAGTTTGTATTCCTTGCTATGAACATCAACCATGGTAAATGGGGTAGAGATAAATGTGTCGTTGCTAACATGATTTCAAACTCATGATGTATAAGCACAATCATGATTGGTTGATCTACTAAATCCTCTTCTAAAATCCTCACCAACCATCTTGATACATTTTTTCCTAA
The DNA here is from genome assembly GCA_000966675.3 of Picea glauca. Lineage (NCBI taxonomy): Eukaryota > Viridiplantae > Streptophyta > Pinopsida > Pinales > Pinaceae > Picea > Picea glauca. The sequence goes on from JZKD02S1675214.1 coordinate 282,491, forward strand.
TCAAATGTGAAAATCTATGTTAGGTAGAGAAATGTTAGTTTTTCAGAGTGTCACCAACACTCCCTAGAGTACTTTTGAACATGCAATTCAACAAAATATTATTTGAGATAATGGGAAGTGCTCTCACTCCTTGCTAGTGTTTCATGTCTTGCTATCCGAGACAGTAAAAAAGCACAACCATTTCTTAGCAACTGTGGAGATGCATAATTGGAATTTAAAAATTCAAATATTGGATGCTTGTGTGAATAAACAAATTGTATTTGATTTAATGATGACATTTAGCTAATGGATACTGTTGGCCCTTGGTTCTGGAAGAAATCGAAGATTAAGGCAGAAAAGATGAAATGTGAACTGCGCGGAAGACCAGTGACTGATATTGGGTCAAAGTGAGCAGAAGAACAGAAAAGACAGAGCGAAGTAAGAGAAAGAAAGTCATTGGACGAGGAGATCGAGGATGACAGATGAGCAAGGAAGACAGATCGTGGACAACTCAACAAACGGAAAAAGCCACAGGTAGATGCTTCGAGAGCACTGCGAGAGAAAGAATGAAAGACAGGTTGGCGAAGCCCTGAAAATGCAGGTCAAGTTGACCTAGGGTTTTAAACACTGAGGGTTTTTGTATCTAGGGTTTTGGCACTTAAGTTTCAGCCTAAGATGGTCGAAAAGCTATTGTAATGTATAAATAAAAGTCAAGAGGACCTGATATGGGTTGAATGAGTGATTGTTGTTATTACTTAGAGGGAAGTATTGTGCTGAGAGAGCATTTTGTATTGTAAGATCTCCAGCTGGGTGTGAAGATCAACCATGTAGCTAGGTGCACAGGGAAGGGAGAAAGAGAGAAGAGAGAAGATCTGCTAGCTAAGAGCGCAGATAGGATGGTATGCTTTCACTTAATATATTATAAAGCACAGTTCTGTGGATGTAGCCCTAGGGAGAGGGTGAACCATGTACATCTTGTTGTTGTGTGTGCTTGATGTTGTGTTCTTTAGCCCTTTGATATATGGTTGTTACATTATTGTGTTAGATCTGAGAGATAAATGTGTGAAGTAGGTCTAAGCTGGTAACTGATATCTATATGTTGTGGTGTTGTTGTTGTATTAGATCCACTTTACGCTTCTTATGGTTGTAGACATCTGTGTCCTGCAACCCCCTATAGCTACTTTGGGTGAGACTGCATCTACTTCGCAGGTGTTGCCGAAAGGGCCAGTAGTTAGGGCTTGTTGGTGTGCCATTAGAGGTGAACCTTGGGTCTTCCCTTGTGCCAACATATACTTTTGTAAAAGTAGTTTTCTCCCTAAGTAAAGACTGTGAAATAATGAAAGGACTTTCAAGTTAAATGTGCTTAAAATAAAGTAAGATTCAATCATAAAAATTATCAAATATCTCATGTTAAAGGGATTATCCAATAAATTCTAGTAGTATCTCTTAATAATATCTTATTGTTAATAATATTTTTAAAATTGATTTAAAATTTGAAGTATCTAAAACTCTATAAATATATTGTTGTTTAGCATTATATATCTTGTAATGTTGCATACTAAAGCTTTGAAAGATCAAGTCTTCCCCCAACCATTGTTACTTATTTCTCAATCTTTTTTATTCCTCAAATAAATTCACTTTATATTTATATAGAGAATATAAATTGTTCGATACAAAAAAGCCATACAAGACTGGTGAAATAAAGACCATTTAGCAATGTCTTTCCACTCCAAAAACACAAAGACCCCATCTCCAAATGACTAGTTTTCTTCGCCAAAGAAAAAAAAAACTAAATAGTCATCTTCCAGGAAAATCTCTGCAATCGAGCTTTCCCTCCTATCAGGAAAAAACAAAGAGCCATAACCGCACGCAGTATCATCCCACAAAAAAAAAAACAGGCAGCAAACAAATACACTAGGAAAACTAGTAAAGGTCAAGGTACATGTAGGGCCCCTCATGATCCTCGATACACTGAAAATAGGTGAGCTTCCCTGGGTCTCTAATGAGCGTCTGCTTTGAAAGGATGTTCGCAACTTGATTTTCCTCTCTATAAACATGATCAAAGGAAATATTTTGGAAGGAGATAATTAAAGAAATGACTTTGTCCTTCCAACAATCCAGAGAGATGACCTGAAGTCGACCTTTTCCTCACAACCAATCTATAATGATCTTTGAATCACCCATAATATGAATCGTCTATAAGGACAACCGAGTGGCCAGAGTGAGCAACGCCCATGCACCAAAAAGTTCTGCTTTGGTATTGGTGTCTGGACCGCAATTTAGAAACCATTTATATCTGCATTGCTCACTTATTTTGATGACCCCTCTCACTCTGTTGTTTAATCCTGAAGAGGCAGTCGCTCCATCGAACCATCCAGCTACACCACCCATACCAGCTTGAGTGAGTCCTAATATCCAGATAGGAACTTTCGACGCATGAGTGTGTTCCCTTAGGGACAAAAGAGATAGATGGATCACCTTCAATACTGCGGGTTCTTTGTCTTCAAAAATAACATGGTCTGTTCCCTCCATATTTCAACAGATCGGAGCTGGTAAAGACTGAACATTAAAATTTAAATTTTTCCATCCCTTGAAATAATCATTTAGATTAGTTCCACCCCAATTGCCAGAATAATTTATGGTGGATTTGATCTTCCTCCATACTTCCACCGTGAAGGCACAGTCCAAGAATAGGTGTTGAGTAGTTTTTGCATTCAACTTGCATAAGAGACACAAACTCGGTCCACTAAAACCTCTTTGCTGAATGATCTCCCAAGATAGAATTTTGTTGTCCACTAATAGCCAAGTAAACAACTTTATCTTCAGAGGAACGTTCCATTCCCACATCGCCTTTCTCCATCCGCCTAAATTAAAATTCCATTTCAAATTCTCGGTTGCCATATAGACGTTCTTGACAGAAATCAGACCCATCGAGTTACCCCCTGTCCATTTAAGGGTATCCAGTTTTTCTTGCATGTAAACTCCATTGTTGATTAGCGTGCATCATAAGAGACTCCATTTATCTTGTAATTGCACTGTCAGTTCCAATTCTGCACTAGAAATCCAATTCTAAGTGATCCTCCCCACTTGTGATCCCGTCTGAGCCTGAAATAAGAAATACAAACCTTTCCAGTTGATAGCAACAACCAGCTCATCCGAAAGTAAAGTCGTGTCCCCCATTCCCAAGATTCGGTGTTTCCCAATCACAATGGATTTTCTGTCCCCAGGGCTCCACACAATCCAATGCAAAAGAAGATGTAATGATTTAAGAAGGTAAGTCCATGTCTGAGAACCTCTTTCTTTATAAATATCCACGATGCGAAGCCAACGATGAACTAAAACAAAAGGAAAGTATTTTTCCTTTATCACTCGATGCCATAAGTTATCCTTCATAAGAACCCTCTATAGACTATTAGCTGCCAAAGCTTTGCTGAAACTGATCAAGTTTCGTAGTCCCCATCCCCCAAGATTCTTTGGCCTAGCACTCAGCTGTCAATTGCAAAGGTGAATGCTCTTCTTATTCCGACAACCCGACCACAGAAAGCTAAAGATAATTTGTCGAATTTTATTTTGGATCGTAGAAGACAAACTTGCTAGTGTCAACCAATAGACTGGTTGACTCTCAAGAACCGATTTGATCAAGACTAGGCGCCCCCCTAAAGACAACCACCTAGAGCACCAGTGACTGATCCTCTTTTTGTATTTTTTAACAAGCCAGAGCTAATCATCCGATTTGTATCTATCAACCTTTAATAAAAACCTGAGGTATCTAAACCCCTCAGATAGGTCTCGGATGTTGAAAGGATAAACGGATTTCAGAGATTCCAGAACAGTATGGTTAACACCATACTAAAGAAAGGTGATTTTTTGAAGGTTAATCCGAAAACCATAAGTGTTACAAAAGAGCTTTAAAATCCTATTGATCTCCTTCCATTCTGCAATTGAGCTAAATGACATGATAAGAATGTCATCTACTAAAAGTAGATGGAATATTTTGATTAATCAAGAAACATATAAATATTCATATTACATAATTGTCAGTGATGTCTCAAACTTGTAAATATCTCTTTATTAAAACCCCCAACTTCTTAGTACCCTTATAATAGATCTCTGAATGCTTCATAGTATCCCAATAAACTAAACTATTAACTAAATAAACTTCTTTTAAGTAAAACTTTCGATTTAGTATTTATGAAGTAAAAAACTTTCCACTTCTTAGTATATAGTAAAATTAGAGTGCTTCATACTATTCCAAGTGATTTGAATACATATTTCACATGTTTTTGTCTAACGATTTTGAAAACAAATCATTAACAAGGCTACTATGTAGCATATATCTGTAAAATATAATAATGAAAGTAGTGTTTAAGGAGATAGGGAGAGAAGGCAAAAGCTATCCACCATGCAGCAGCCCAGTAATTAAGAGGTTGTTGCATGGTCGAATGATTAATATTTGATCCATCATGGCATGCCATGATCTATCTACCATGCGTCCATCATCTATCTGCAGCGACGACTTACCCTCTAGGACGAGCTTGCCGTGACCCTATTCCGTGGAACGTCCCGTCATAGTAATTAATTGCAACTGCAGGTTGGTGAATCGCGCTAAAACCAAATTCAAATTTTGAATGTGTCGATTGGCAGAAATCAATTCCCCTGATTCGCCATTTAAAATTTCACTACCATTTAAAATTACAGAAAGCAAATTACTTCGGTTCTCTCACGCAGATTTCCAGCAAATTACTTTTTTTCTCTCACGTAGACTTGGAGACTTCAACCTGCAGAATCGGATCCTTCAAAGGTGAAAAGATTCATGAACCTTTCAACAACCTTCTTCCAATGGTGAGCTACATTGTTGAACTCCTTTTTATCTTGAATCTATATCCCCTATGACCATCTGACTCTTCAGGCTCTCATTAACAAGAAACGGAAGGCTCCTAGTGCCAATTTGATTATGCTTTTCTTCTACACATATTAGAGTTTTTGGAAATCTGTCAAATATGAAGGTATGCCACTACACTAGCTCCGTGCCAGTAAAATCATTGGTCTCGAGATTCTATCTGTTATGAATTATTGAAACCACTCACTGACGACGGTGGCCTTGCATGTGTTATATTTGTAGAAAATGGAGCTAAAATTGGCGATTGAGGACGAGAAAAGCAAGAGAATGGCTATGAGGGTTGTTGCAGCGGTTGAAGGTAAATATCATTCTAATATTATCCTTTGCAATTCTCATTACAATGAATTGGGTTTGGAGTAGTGATATAATATTTGATTGCAGGGGTAGAATCTGTTGTAGTTGATATGAAGTAGAGGAAGATAACTATGATTGGAGAAGCAGATCATGTGCTTCTGGCAAAGAAACTGATGAAACTCGAATTCACAGCGCTGTTGAGCGTGGCTTCTGCCAGTGAAGAGAAGGCGGCTGCGGATACTCCGGCAGTCATGTATCATCATCAACTGAATCCCAATTATGTGGATGGGCCATATGAAGGATACTCGTCATACACTGTTGTGAGAGATGAGGATCCCAATGGCTGCACCATCTGTTAGATCTATCTCGTCCTTTTTCTTCTGTATGGTGGGAAGTAAAAGCACGGGGGCAACAAATGGTGGTCTCAAAGGAATTTCAGGAGCCGGGGGGAATTAGTTACCTTAAGCGGTAGTGGGGCAATGAGGGATTACTTACCTCCATTAAATGTGCAGATGCATGTATTAGGCCTCTAACCATGTATTGCATATGACATCACCAAAGGATGTTCAGTGGCTGGTTGAACGGAAGTGTGGGGTAAACAGCTGACAAAACCCCATTAATAGATTCTGGTGGGAATCACAGCTCTGTTTATAGTTACCCTTTGATCTTTTTTCCACTATATCCGAGGGTTTTCTGTGTTTCTTGATCGACTCAGAATTTTAGAAAAACTTCAGTTGCGCTGGATCAAACAAAACTATGATTTGTTTTTGCTAGGTTGCAAGAAGGCTGCATAAATGTTTTTATTAGTGTTTTATCACTACGGTTTTGGGTTTGAATTTGAGGAGTTTGTTGTAGTGGACGCTGGTACGAAGAAAAAACAGTATTGATGAATAATGTATAAGTATTTTTCGATAATGTAAATGCAATTTTATTTCTCACTCGTTGATCCAAGTACTCATGGATTTCCTTTATTTGTCTTGGAATGGATCACACCGTTCTACGTATTGGCAAGGCCCAAAGAAACTTTGCAATTTAAAAAAATTGATATATTTTAGGTATGAAGATTCAACTTTATATAAAAAAAAATGGAGTTCATTACCACTTTTTATAAATTTGAAATTATATTAAAAATAGTTAGAATTTTTCTAAGATTGTGATGGGTTTAATATCTAATATTTAAATATTCAAATTAGCATCATGCACACTATATGATAAAAACTTAAATTAAAATTGGTTTAAGTAGAAGGAAAATTAAACTGATTAATGGAGAAATAATAAGAGATTGAAATTGGGTGTTGGAACAAGACATGGAAGAGATCAAAAAACATTTTTTGAACTTTAGTCATACCACTATTATTGACCTCAAAATTAAAGAGCTCAAGGGGAAGATTGGTTCCTCACCATTTCAAATGAAAACATGGATATCCAACCAATCAAGGACAAAATGAACAAGCTTCTCAAAGTGAAGCATAGACACAACAAACGAGCTCTAAACCTTATCATAGTTGGGTGGGATAAGATAATTGATGAAAAGGTAGAAATTTATACATTATGACTTCGATTGTAGCTTTAGAATTTTCACTTCACACTTGAGCTTTCCCAAATCTAATCCAAAACTTTAGCATTAGGGTTGATCTACTATATTAATTTACAGTAGCAATTAATCTCTTCAACCCAACACACTAAGAATCCCAAGAGAAAAGATACAATGTGCCAACAAGTTTCAACACTAAGGGCACACTTTTCCAAGCATACACCAAATTAGATATCACTTTATTTACAAAAGTAAATCTTCTCTCATAT
>JZKD02S1675214.1:289476-301094 GCA_000966675.3 Picea glauca
ACACCACAATCATTGATGTGAAACTTTTTACAAACTAACACATATGTTGCTAACGGAAGGAATTATATGAAATCATCTTGACAAGAGATATTAAATCTTTATATGTGTGTATTAGTCATTTTTATAGGGTAACACCTAGGTTGTAAGAATACAAACATATTGTGCTCATAGGAGTTCTTCATATTAAGATAAATAATATTGTTGTACAAAGTTCCATAATCCTCATGCATGAGGTATGACAGTGGAAAAGCTTCTGCAACAAGTGCACAAATGTTGGAAACTATCACTTATGAATCATGAGGAGACATGGGAACACTATTGAATCATAGAAACCACACATAAGAATTAATTAGATATTCACAAAAATGACACAATAAACTATATAGAAAACTAGTCATTTATGTGTGTGTTGGTGTCTGTGTAATCAATGAAGCATGGAGATATGATTTCATGCTAACCTCTTCCATGAAACTATCATGTATAGGGGCCACCATCGACCCATGAAAACTTTTCCTACATTTTGAGCATCAATGAGAATCGCATGAAGTGGGATTGGACTTGCTAGTTTGACATTGTGACCTTTCTTGGATAGACTCTATTGCATGGCTTAAAGGTTCAAATGATCTCTCACCATCGTTTGAGGATACATCATGGTGGGACAAAGCGATGAACATTATATTCTCTAGTAAGCTAAGGATTAAGGTGAAAATCAAAGTCTGGGGCTAGTAGAATTATTCGAGATGGAATGATATTTGGCAAGGGGGTTAGGCCTCTACCTAGGAGGGTGAGGCCCTATCAATGCGCTAGAATTGTCATTTTGATGATCTTGCGTAGGAATGTAACCAACCCCCTAGAATTCACCAATGTGAAAGTAGTTGAAATGGTGACCTAAAACAAATCCAACCAACAATTTTCTAAGGAAATGTAATGGAACCTCCATGTTACAATAGGGAGGATTATTAAAAATATAAACCACCTCTTGATATAATGGTCTATAAAAGGTTGGTATGTACACCAATCCATGAATTTTTATTTTTATTTTTCACAAGAGGGTGTAAATTAGTTCTGTGGGCAATCAACAAGCTCATGAGATGTTGTTTTGAAAATTGTAGATCTCTCATCCTAGTCTTGTAATTGGAAATATCATATAACCAACCTAGAGGATTAGCAATAAAAGTTACAATGGTATCTAGAGATATAGCCACTGAAAGGAGTGATGATTCTCTTGTGCCTCTAAAATCTCGTATCAAGTTTTTAAACGAGTGATGATTCTCTTGTGCTTCTAAAATATCGTATCAAGTTTTTCAATAGCTCAAGGCCATTGTCAATTTCAATGTTTTCATTTGGTGGTTGGGAGTTAGGGTTAGGTCTTTCTTTATTAATAATGGTGGTTTTATTTTCAGTGTTAGTGTTTTCATAAGTGGTTGGGGGTTAGGGTTGGGTCTTCCTTCATTAGGTGTCAAACTCCATGACAATCTAATTTATATACTTTGAAGAGGAATAAAATATTCTTTTTTTTTTCCCATATGATTTAAGGAATTTAGGAAATAGAAAAAGACCTAACTTGAAATAATGTAAGAAAATATGAATAGTGACAATGTCCTCGTATCACTCAAAATCTCTAAATCACTTCTAAAATAATGCCTCCTTCACCTAGAATGTGTTCCACTATTTGTAATATAAATCAATCCTTGACACTTCTTTTTAATAATACATAGAAGAATATGTCCCTGTTATTAAAAACATGTACACAATCTTTCTCATTAGAATTTCAATGGCAATTTGGAGGGGCCTAAAACTATAGGTAAAGGGATGTATCCACATCTATGCGTGAGTATGTTGATGGAAGACTAGTTGCCACTTTTTTATTTACCAATATATATGTATATATTCAAACCAAAATTTATTTTAGCTCAAACTTTTTAAATTATTTAAAAATTTACAATTTATATTTTTTTATCCGTTTTCATTTAATAAATATAAAATTAAAATATTAAAATAATTTTATGTTATAATTTATTAAAACAAAATGTTTCTCTTTAAATTGAAAAAAGAAACATTTATTCATTAATGATGAATATCATAGATATATTTCAACTTTAAATCCAATCATTTCTCATGTTCTCTCGTACATATATATGCTATACTTAATGTTAACTTGTATATCAAAATTCACGATTATTATTTCTTATAAACCATAAGAGCTTGCGTCGACCTCTCTTTGGGCTCAAGACATTTGTGGGCTCAATTGGTGGTAGGTTAAAGTATTAAATTCAGTATATAAGTTGTGAGAAGGATCGGAAATCATGAATAAAGAAAGTGAGTTCCATGCTCTGTGACGGAGCATGGGATGGGCATGTTATACTTCAATTAATACACCATGTAGCAGCGTTCCAATGATTGGGTTGCTGCATGGTGGATAGCCTTTGCCCTGGAGAGGAGTAGGCATGAAATGACTAGATGGCAGAAATATTTATTATAATAATATTGGGGGAAGTGAAGGCAGCAATAAAACTTCAAAGTTTTTGGTCAATAAGATATCAGATAAATGAGATTTAAAATTAAAAATTTAAAAGTAATCATTATTTTTTAAAACTTTAGATAAAGAGATGTATATTTTATGGAACCATGAACTAATAAAAAATCAAACCTAACTCAACACTATATACCATGCCTATAATAATCCTCCTCTTACTACCCAAAATGAGTATGCGTATTTCCCAATATTGAAATTTCAAAATCATAAAGCGCGTCAAACGGTTTCAAACACTATTACCCCGTTTTAACGAACTGTCTGATAAAAAATTTCACCATATTTGACAGACAAATTGACTCGCGTCAAATTCCATCCCTGGCTCCATCGGCTCTTCCTTATCTCTCTTATGCTTCTTTTATGTAGACGAGCCATAGATCGAACAAACTACTATTGAAACCACTACTCCGTGCTCTTCCAAAAAATTCAGGTGTGGTCTTCATATGGTTGAAAAGCACTTCGTATTTAGTGATGATAAGATTTAGGCACGAGTCACGACACTTCTTTGCTTGCTTGAGGGACAAGCAATCCCTGACAATAAACTTCATTAGCAAGTTTATTAGCAAGCAATACGCAATCCCTGACAATAAACTTCATTAGCAAGTTTATTAGCAAGCAATACGCAATCCCTGACAATAAACTTCATTAGCCAGCAATACGAGACTCGTATTGCTGGCTACAATAAACTTCATTAGCCAGCAATACGAGTCTAATGACTCGTATTGCTGGCTAATGTAGACTCGTATTGCTGCCTAATGAAGTTTATTGTCAGGGATTGCTTGTCCCTCAAGCAAACAAAGAAGTTTCATTCGACAGGATATTCATCGCACCAGTAGAACCAGAGAAAATCCATGCTCCAACCGGGTTCCTATATAATACGCAACCGTAGAGCGTGAGCTCAATGGTGGCATCGAGGCCTGCATGAGTGACAAAATTTTGCCCTCGCGCACCCCCTCGCTGCCTTCAAACTCTCGATAATCGCCATTGTTTTCTTGTCCAGAGCTCCATATTTCACCGAAATATGGCCATAATAGTTCTCGGCTTCCTACGGGCCGAGTCCTGGGTTCTTAATTTTTGAATTTGGCGGAAAAATCGACCAGTTCTTAGGAAAACCCGCGCTCAACTGTACTATAGGGGTTTTCTTCCCTGGCACTGAAATTGAAGTTCTCCGGACCTTCACGGGGTCCCCTGCGATTATTTTCTATTTCAAATTAAGATTTAAAGTTTTCAGGTATTTTGTTTAGAATTTTAAAATTGATCGTGTGTACTTTAATGCTGAATTAATTGAACAGTGTCTTGTTTTGCTCTTTTAGGTCATTCAGGTGTTCCTCCATGTCACCCAATAGTCTGGCTTTCAGTGCCAATTCTGCTGCCATGATTTCTTTCTCCCTTCCCAAGGTAGATAGCATAATGTGAAGGTTCTTGAGATCAGTGATCTTTGTTGAAAGTTCCTTATGTAGCTTCTGATTTTCTTCTTGTGCTTGTTCAAGCTCTGCCTGCAAAGTATTGACATCACCTTGGTCTTCCATACATTTGTTATGTTCACTTGTTAATCTGGTGTTTTCATAGTTGGAGTTTACACGTGCTTGTAAAAGATCCCCAATTTGTGTCTGTTGGACGTCAACAAGCTCAGTTTTAGCTTGCATTTCCTGTAGCGAAAGGGTAATTTGCTCTTGCATCCAATCAAACTGCCCAGAATTTTCTTTTCTAAGATCCTATAATCTAAAAGTTGAAATATATCTATATCTTTGCTCTTGGGTAATTTGGAAGGCTGAAAGATCGCTGGATATAATGTTTGTAAATGCCTATCAGCTGACTGCACTAGATAAATTTCAACCAGGGTTTTGATTCTTAGTGAATATTTCAATGTAGAATTTCCACTTATCTGTGTGAAGAAAATGGCCTATGGCCAAACTTATGCAGTCCATTCCTATTTCGAACTATTCTAAATATTTTTCAGTATTTTACTTCTAATTTGGTTAATTTTGTCCTCTCTTCCAATATTTCATGTTCATCTAAATACGGGCTTGTTTGCCAGGTTCTTGCAGATTGTTTGGCTTTCCACTAGTGTGATTCTGCATTTCAAGGTTTCTTCAGCCTTCCTATGGAGAATACCTGCTAAAGCAGAATATTGGTTGACTCTAATATCCATCGTATGAAAAATCCACTTGCAGTTGTACCTAATCAGGGCTGTGGGACAATCATATTTGTCCGAGGGATTCCAATTTGCTTCGAGAAAATTTTCAAGGTACACATTCTGGTCTTATGTCAATAAATGCTGCTATTTGTAGATTCCTAATTAGCAGGTCTATCTATGAAATATTTTGCATAAGATCGAATAAATTCAGGCAGGCCTTTCTTTGGGCTAAATGTAACAGGAATTTTGTTTCCTGAATGTAGGATTGTGTCCTTACGTGTTAAAAATATTAGGCCTGAGGGTACAGTGCTCATTACTTCTGCAGACATGGATAGTGGACAATCCAAAAATAAAGGCCTAGTAGTTGGGTCTGATGATGGGCTTGAATCAAACATCATAGATATGTGTCACAGGAGTTCAGATGATATTTATTGCACTGCAAATTCAGATATGCCGATAGAGAACCCGCAGAAACTGCAACCCAAGTACTAGAACTTAAAAGAGAGGGATGAAAGACCAAGGACTGGATCTGAGAAAAACAGAGATGAGTATGGTGTCCTGGAGCAAAAGATAAGACAGTTTCATATAGGAATTACCACACTGAAAGAAGAGAATGAAACCCCTCTAAACATGAGGATTGACGAATAACATAAGAGATTGAATTCGCAGAAACATATTGCCAGTTTCCAAACCACGGCAGATACTGATTTAGATTCCCAGACTGATTCAAAACTTATGCAGAAGGAATCTTCAGAAGGTATTGATGTTTTCCAGAAAGAGAACATTAACAATGAAGCAGAATTACAAGATGAGATTAGAAAAGGTCAAAAGCTGCAGAGGGCAATTGAAGATTTGCAGAAAAAGTTGGTCTCCTTAGAAGACGAGAACAAGGCTCTCAAAACGGAATTGCAAAGACCTCTTCAGAATAATGATGGGGTAAAAAAGGTTGTATGTGACATGGAAAATAATGGTGGATGGGGTGGTGTTTCTACACTTGAAACCGATAAAATGAAATGTAAGTCATCAGAACAGGAGGAGCAGAATCCTGTGGTGAGCAGATAGAATGATAGAAATGTTCTGAAAGAATGTAACAATGTGCAGGAAGAACTGTTATTGCAGGAAGGCAAGAGCAAATATATCCTAAGGAAATGTTGATATATCTTTTATTTCAATACCAAACTCGGCCTATAATCTAGTGAGGTTGCTGATCTCCTGGGTTATATATGCACCCATTTTCAAAACAGGTACATAAGCTAGACTCAACAGGAACAATCTAGTGAGGTTGCTGGTCTCCTGGGGTATCCTACCAGTGAAACGATTCCCAGACGATAAAGTATTAACAGACAGAAAGTTTCCAGTATCTGCGAATTGTGAAAAAACAGCTGCCAATTGCGAAAAAACAGGACAATCAAGCAGCAAGATACCAATAGCCGATTCAAATTTCAACGATTCAAATTTCAACCAGCCTCCGGAGCCCGCCCAAATTTTTCAACGGATATGCATGGATCCATTCCATGGTGCATGGCATGGCATTGTCATCACTGGGATTGCTCATATTTCGAGGGACGGCAGAAGTTTGTGTCACGGTAACGGCGTTTGGGCGAGTGGAGTCGGTAGCCGAATGGAGCGCTGACATGATCGACGATGGGAGGTCCGGACACGGCCGGCAAAGGTTCAAAACGTTTGGGTTTTAGATTACGCCTTTTTAAAATTTTTAAAATTCAACATTATTAAAAGAAAATTACACATGCTCCAACTTAAAACATCATATGAACCAGTAAAACCAATGTCAGAACGGGTGAGAACGGAAAACTTGGACCCATCTGCCAGAGTGGAGTAGCCCGAGAATTTTATGGCATGCAATACATGTGGGAATGACATGCATCGACCTATCCACCTTTTTCGGGTTTGACGAATGACCTGCTCTACTGGATGGAGATCGGGCTCCATTTCGCAGAAGCTTTAGCTTACTCCGAAGCTTATTCCACAAAGAAGTTTCATACGACAGGGTATTCATCGCACCAGTAGAACCAGAGAAAATCCATGCTCCAACCGGGTTCCTATATAATACGCAACCGTAGAGCGTGAGCTAAATGGCGGCATCGAGGCTTGCTTTAGTGACAGAATTTTGCCCTCGCGCACCCCGCTCGCTGCCTTCAAACTCTCGATAATCGCCACCGTTTTCCGCTTTCTGCCTTGTTTTCTCTTCCGGAGCTCCGCATTTCACCGAAGTATCGCCATGATCGTTCTCGGCTTCTTATGAGCCCGTGCCCTGGGTTCTTAATTTTTGAATTTAACGGAATGATCGAACAGTTCTGAGGGAAACCCGCACTCGACGGTACCATAGGGGTTTTCTTCGCCTGGCGCTGAAATTGAAGCTCTCGGAACCCTCACGGATCTCCTGCGATTAATTTTTGTTTCAAAACAAGATTTAAAGTTTTCAGGTATTTTGTTAAGAGTTTTAAAATTGGTTGTGTATGCTTTAATGTTGAATTAATTGAGCTAGAATGCTCCCAGGGCTTATACGATTTGTAAACGTTCAGATGCTGGAGTTTATGGATTTTTTTTTTGAACTAGGATTTGTTTTGGACTGTATATTAGAAGTACTAAGTTTAATTTTCGTGCAATAATTTTACGGTGAGCTCTCAAATGACCCTTGGGACCTGTCATCCATGCTTATATCTTCTACAAATGATAAGTTTACATTGTGTAGTGCTTCAACCGAGTTACATGCCATTACACAGGCTAACATTTCTGTATTTGTACGCGAAGCCCTTTGTTTTGAAGGACTTGCCATTTCTTAGTTGTGTTTGAAAGCTCCTAGGGTCTCATTGTGTTGTGCTTCAACTGAGTTACATGCCATTACATAGGCTGGGTTTTCTGTATTTTTACAATAAGCCCTTTGTTTCAAAGGGTTTGCCATTGCTTAGCCATTTGGAAAGCTCCCAGGGTCACATTGTGTTGTTTGTGTATGTGAGAACTGTTGTGTTATAATTTCTGTAATGTTTGATTGCGCATGGCAGAGTATTTTTACCATTTTTCCTTTTTAATTTTAGGACGGGAAGCCGAGCGATGGGGAATTCAAGTGCAGTACAACGACAAAATGATCATGAACCTGACCTAAATCTACCGGAGAGCTGTATATCTGATATTCTCTCCTTCACAACTCCACGCGATGTTTCCAGATTGGCAGCCGTTTCTAAACTCTTCAGATCTGCGGCCTATTCGGATTCTGTCTGGAATAAATTCCTTCCTAGACAATGCGACGAGATCCTACCTAGGGCTGTCATCCCTGTCCAATTTGTTTCGAAGAGAGAACTCTATTTTTGCCTCTGCGATTCAATTCTCATAGACGGGGGAAGAAAGGTATACATAAATCCCTTATCATTGTCTCCATTATCGTTTCATTCATTCATATTCATATTCTGTTGAAACAACAACGGATATTTTGGCTGGAGCGATCCACAGCGAAAATAGGCTACATGTTATCCGCAAGAGCATTATGGATTACTTGGGGTAACGACCACCACTATTGGCGATGGGTTTCTCGAGACGATTCCAGGTTGGCTTTGTTTAGGCTATCAATGATTCTTGTTATTATTATTTTTCAAATTGTTTGTTTAACTCTGCAAAAACATTTGAAAGGCTCTTCTGCGTTCAAATGGATCAAACCCTTAAACAGATGATATATTGTTATGGATTGTGGGTTCAGATTCGACGAAGTTGCTGAGTTATTAAACGTATGCTGGTTGGAGGTCGGGGGAGCAATGGACTGCAGGCTTTTGTCTGCGGATACAGAGTACAGGGTGGTGTTTGTGCTTAAATTAACAGCCGACTCCTATGGGTTGGACGGGCAGCCAATTAGGTTTTCGGTTAAAACTCCAGGGGTAGGGATAGAAGAGATGGAATTCGAGCATATTCCTCCTTATGTGGTGGATGAATGGGTGGAAGTCGTTGCAGGGGAATTCAGAGTGAGAGCGGCAGAAGATATTGATGATAATTCTTCTCCCGTCGATTTTCTAATGAGAGAAGTGGAAGCGGGGCATTGGAAAAGCGGGCTCCTTGTAGATGGAGTGAAGATTGAACCCAGGTCCAATTAATGGCATTTATGTTGCATTGCATAATTGTTGTGATTGGTGAATATGTCATAAGTTTCGCACGGAATCCTCTCTGTAATATGATGTTTTTGGTTTTGTTTGGGATTGGAGACATCTCTTCATTTTATTCCGTTACTGTGTTCGTTAACGGTTAAGGTTTTTTAACGCTTTTTAAGGTTAAAGATTTTATTAAGTGATAATTTTTAATTGTATTAGGCGATATTTCACTGAAATTTGGTTAGAAATTGTTACATTTATAAATTTCAATGATTATTTTTAATTTATTTTTAAATATAAAAATAGATTTTGAATAACAAAAAATAATGATTGATATAAATTCGATAGAACAACTACACAATATTTTTTAATTTTTAAATTTTAAACAACAAAAAAATATTGATTCTTATAGTAAAACAACTATACAATGCTTTTTTAATTTGTATGTAATCCATCATGTAAACATTTCTAAGTGAGGTTATTTAATCTTTCTGTGTTGCCTATTTCATTTCAATGCATGGGTGTATAATGTTAGAAGTTTGATTGAGGTTTTGATCCCAAATTCAAAATCAGTTGGTATGGTTGTTTCATTTATATGTTGTGCCTATAATTAGTCCACACTTATTGGAAATGAGCATATTTAATGATCTTTTAACTATAAATTTTAATAGTATGGTTGTTTTTCAAAATCTATGAATGAGACAATAAATGAGATCTCATGTTCATAACTTTTTAGCATTTTTTAATGCATCTATTAATATTTATTTAATATAATTAAAAAATTACTATGTAACCATCTAATTGGTTCAAGAAAATAACAAACTTACTTAAAATTAAAAATTTAATTCAGTGTTAATTTTTTCTGTTTTATAGTATTAGATTTAGTTTCATTGGACTCTGCAATTACGGATCCACAAAGTTTGTTTTCATGAAATGGCTGCCCTTTAATGTGGGAGACACCGTATTTGGAATTTATTTAAAAGTAATCAATCCTTTGAAAAAGTAGGTTTTGAGCTGTAAATGAAACTCCTATCTTCAGAATATATCCAGAATTTTAATGGGATGAGTATGGAAAAATCTTGGTTTTGTTTTCAGATCTTCAAAGATGTCCTTTTCTAATTTAAATGTGATTTAAATGGTGAAGCTTTTTAAATATTATCTTCTTTTATGAACTCAACCAGAACCGTTTCTTCCCTTTTCAACTCTACTAACTTTTGTTGTGTATGCTTCTAGAACTAAGCATGTAAACCTTTTTATTGATTTATACATCTTCTCTCATTGTGACCCTATTCTATTGCCTTTTATTGATTTATACATCTTCTCTCATTGTGACCCTATTCTATTGATTGACGGCGTGGACAAACATGTTTTACTAGGCATATTTTTGCCACTCCAAAGGAATTAAATTAAAATGAAAACTTAAGTTAATGATTAAATAACTTATTAGATCTGGTATTAATCATTTTTCTATAGTGTATTCATAGATTGATATATAGGCTCCCTTATGTTAACTGGAATTATCAATGTGATGGGAAGAATAGGGTTAGGGTTATACTAGCACAATGAAGATCGATAGGATATTTCATTTAAAAACTCTAATTAAGATTTATGCAAGGGTTTGTAAATTAAATATGACTTTCGACGTTCATCAGTCACACTTATGTGAAATATCTAGTCTTCTGCAAACCATCGCATACATCAAGCTACCATTTATCAATGAATAAGGGACCCTGGACATGTATATTATCTCCTCCTATGTCTTGGGACACATTTCCTTAGTTATGCGACCTTATAATGAACGGTCCAAATTTACTATGAAATTACAATATACATTTACAAGGAAATTTTTCCTTCAAGGGCTTCGACCCCAAACCCTCGCCAAGGGCCCGCTTGTCCCCAGACCCCTCGAACCTAAGAGATAGCCCCCTAGAATCCGTGGGAAGGGAAATTCCCCCCTACAGTTTCCCGTGTGGAGGATTGTACATTATTTCGAGCTATAAAGTCTTCATCGGGTATAAACACGAACGAAAAACAAAAGACCTCTGAATCAGGAAGATAATCAGGCTCCACAACCAACAATCTCCCACTTGGAGACTGATCTCAAAAACTCCATCATTGTTATATCTGTGGGACTATGATCCTTCTTGGACCTGGAAAAATTCTCATCTTCACCTTCATGCTTGAATACCAACTGGAACTGAGCAGCAACTCACTTTCTCCCTGGTTACTCCCTTTGTTAACATGTCTATAGGATTGTGGCTAGTGTGTATATTTTCCAACTTCAAATGTCCATCTTCCAAGATAGATCCTCTGAAATGGTACCTGAGATGGATATGATTAGTCTTTGAATGGAAGTATGAGTTATTTGCAACATGAATGACACTCTCATTGTCACAGTACAACCTGCGATTCTCCTTCTTCTTTCCCAATTCCTCTATAAACCTCTGTAACTAAATCATTTCTTTACTAGCCTCTCTAGCAACAACAAACTCTGCTTTTGTTTTTGAAAGTGAAACAACCTTTTGTAGTTTATAAATCCAACCTACTGGTGTTCCACCTATAGTAAAAACATACACTGTGGTGCTCCTCTTGCTATCTTTATCACCTTCCATATCTGAATCAACATATCCCTGTAGAACAATGTTTGAACCTCCAAAACATAATGCATGAGTATAAGTACCTCTCAAATACTTGAGAATCCACTTTAATTCCTCCCAATATTCTTTACCTTTATTGTTCATGTTAGTAACATTTTTGGTATCGGGATTTTAAAGGGAAAGACGGCCGAGATCTTTCGAGTCTCGAAAAATCGATGGGATCCTAGCCGTTAATTTTGGCAGGACGCGTGTCAGAC
>JZKD02S1675214.1:336923-364924 GCA_000966675.3 Picea glauca
ATAGAGTTGGCAGTGCAGATTCCAAATATGCAATTTCTTTTTAAATTAATAATTTTTACTATTTTAATCTATTTTTGTCTTGACATATATCAAAATCCTAGAATACATACCTCTCTTATTTCTGCTATAACTTTTTTTTGGCTTAGCCATTTATCTAATGAGTTATATGCGGCACTAGAGGAGACCGATATTTACAATCTAAAAAAAAAGAAATATTTTTAATCATGTTAAGACCCTCTTAGACTGCATGAAAAAAAGATGTTGTAATTTCAAGGATATGTTGACTTTGATAATTTAAAAAAATATATATAATTAATATCATAAATTTCCAAAAATTACACGGCATAAGAAAAACTGGTTCTCTACAAGTATACAAGATTTTGGAACAAAATTCCATTGTTAAGGTACTCAACACCTGCATGAACAAAAACATATACCTTATATTTTGTTGGAAAAATAAGATACCACTGTTAGAAAAAATCAAATTTGACATAGTTAATCATAATTTCTATGAACAAAATTTGTATATTCGGAAATCTAATTCAATTACCTATGTTTCATCTTCTTACACCATATTCAAATTCATTGTAAATGTACCTTGAATAATCCCTCCAAGTTAACAAATTATTGTTTTTCTAGGTTTTCATTGCCACTAATGCCTCATGAGAGACCATCATTAGCTTGCACTCACCCAAGTATTTCATACCAAGTGTTTGATGAAGATTGTGTTCATCAATTGTTTGCATAATTTATCTTTGGCATTATAGGTCAAAAGTATTGATTTTTAGTAGAGGATTCATGGCTAGAAGATAGGTTGTTTCATAAAGTGTCAAATGTAGTCCTTACTGCCATAAAGACTCTTTCCAAGAAGTTTTTAATTTTGTAGGTGAATTCCATTGATTATGTGGTGGATATTAAGAAAAATGGTTGTTATCATAGTGACTGCTTGTATATCAACAATGTTAAATTTTTGGGGTAAAACAACTTTATGACCTAATCACTTTGTCTGACTACGACATAGTTAAATATTCAACCCTTATTTTGGGGAGGAATGGTGGGCACTGGGAGGCCTTCAACTTAGAAACTATGTCTTTTAGGGATGCAATTAAAAACAACTCTACCATTCCAATTCTATTTGTCAAGTGCCAATGTTGAATGCTTCAAATATTTACGCTATATTGGGTATCAAAGATATCAAGGTTGCTTGCAAAATGTTTGATTAAATTATTTATTGCCTTTTGTTTCCAAAAACCATGGTAATATATATTGCATGCCATGTGTTTGATGAAGGTTTTGTTCATCAATTTTTTGTATAATTTTTCTTTGGGATTGAAGGCTAGAAGTATCAATTTTTAGTAGAGGATTCATAGCCAGAAAATAGGTTGTTTCATCAAGTGTCAAATGCAGTCTCTAATGCCAAATAAAATTTTCAGATATTGATAAAGACTCTTGTTAGGAAGTCTTTAATTTTGTGAGCAATATTTATTGTGTGGTGGATATTAAGAAAAAATTGCTACTATCGCAACTTCTTGTAGATCAACAATGTTTAATTTTGGGGGGGAAACAACTTGAGGAACTAATCACTTTGTTTGACTACAACATAGTTAAATATTCAACCGTTATTTTGTGGAGCAGTGGTGGACATTAGGATTCCTTCAAATTCAAAACATGTGCCTTTTAGGGATGCAACTAAAAAATTCTACCATTCCAAATGCTTCGAATCCTTCTCCTATTTCTAGTGTCTATATAGTGGAGCAAGCGAAAGAGGTGTCATTATTGGATATCAAAATGCCAAATATTGATCATATATAGTCAATTTATGAAAAATATATGGTTATTTGCATATTTAGTGGGTGTTCGCCTCCTACAACAACTTTGTACCAATTGATACATCGAACTTCGATAGACAAATCTGAGATCTCTCATTATTCCAAAGGTTTTTAAAATTTTCAGTTCTACAATGCTATCGATTATCAACAAGTGGTTGAGGAAGGTCCATGGTTTTGGGAAGTGAGTTAATTTTTTATAACTCCTTTGTTCCGAGAATTTGATCCTAACTCCATGTCAATTACTTGAATTCTTGTTCGGGTTCATTTTTTACCACTTCATTTTTAGTATGTATATGTTTTGGGGATAGGGAACTTACATAAAATCAGATCTTGAGCAAGTTGTAGAGGGATTATGCACATACACATGTGTTTGTGTTGAGATAGACGTTAATAAACATCTTCTAGACAAAATGATTATCAACTAAAAATTTTAAAATGAAACTAGGTTTAGATTATGAGAAGACATTGTGGTGCTAGATATGTTAGTATACATAACATCTTCAATATACTTCTCCCTCATCCAAATTAAAATTTAAAAAATTTAAATTTTTGGAAATAACAACTATTCAATAATAACAATGATTGAAATGAGGTAAACTAACAATATAAATAATAACAATGATTGAAATGAGGTAAACTAACAATATAAGTGTAGGATTGGAGAACTCAAGGTTTCGTTTGGGGATAAAGTAAAAGACATGGATATTGAGCTTTCCTAGTAATATTCATAAAAACCTTCCAAGTAAAATAAAAGACCTCATAAAACTAATAAATCCAATTTTAATAAAAAATTGATTTCCTTTATAAATCTCCACTTTACCCTTGTAATATATACAATTAATTATTATAACCATTTCTTTAAGAAAATGGCACAAGAAGTAAAAACAAGAAAAAAAAAATGACAAATTAAAAATTAATTTTTGAAGAACAAAAAATAACTATGCAATTTTAATGTTTTCGCTACATTTCATTATTTACATACATACACTCTTACAAGTACTTTTTTATGTTACACAATAATATGATATTTGTTCTATATTAAAATAGAAATTGTTGTATTTTGCTTAAATTAATGACCCAAAAATATATATTTCCACATATCACTTTTGATTCACGTCTTCGTTGCTCAACCAATCCAACCCCACCTAACAGTATTCACCTTCAGCCTCTTAATATGAAAATCCCAACCCCATTAGCGACTTCTTAATACGGAAAATCTTACCGGAGAGTGACAATGGCAGATATGGTTGGTCGCGATGCGCAAAACAGACGTTGACTCTCTCTTTCTTGCCTAATTGCGCAATTGATAGGTCACCAATTTCGCTCTATTTCTACTCAATAATTGAGTCGTACAATTATTAGGTCACAATTTTTTTAGTGACCTAAAAAAATTTGGCTACATAAGTGACGTTGCGGATGATATTCGAGGCGAGGCGAGGCAACCATGGGGAATTTAACTGCCCGATTACTCTACAATCAGCATGAAACAATTATGTTGGAGTTGCCAAGGAGCGCTACTACGACCATGGAGAAATCAAGTGCACATGAGCATCACATAAATCTGCCGGAGTTGCCAGAGAGCTGTATATCTGCTATTCTCTCCTTCACTACTCCACGCGATATCTGTAGACTCTCAGCCGTGTCCAAAGTCTTTAGATCTGCGGCCTGTGACGACTCCCTCTGGAACAAATTCATTCCTCAGAAATGCTATCAGGTCCTACCCAGGGCCGTTATTCCCGTCGCACACTCTTCAAAGAGAGAACTCTACTTTCGTCTCTGTGATTCTATTCTCATAGACGGGGGAACAAAGGTATGCATAAATCCCTTATTAATGTCTCTATTATTATTCATACATGCCAGTTGATTTTGGTCACCCGAATTGACAATTCATTCATTCATATTCTTTATTGCTGGAATCATACACCCGAATTGACAATTCATTCATTCATTCATATTCTTTATTGCTGGAACAACAACAATAGAGATTTTGGCTGGAGCGATCCACAGCGAAGATAGGTTACATGTTATCTGCAAGACACTTATACATCGTCCGGGGGGGAGATCAGCGCTATTGGCATTGGATATCTCGACATGACTCTAGGTGAGATTTGATCATCAATTTTATTGTTATTGTTTTTGTTGCTAAAAAAACATGGGAAGGGTTTTGCTTTTAATTTTAGAATTTTTTGGCTCAGCGATTTTATTGTTAAAGTTTACTGATACTTTACTTCTTTAGATTTGAATTTGTGATGTTTGAAGAAAGAAACACATATTTTTAATTAATAGACTCACTCAAACTGTATTATATTATATTGTTGTTAAGTTTGATAGATTAGTTCGAATAATAGAAAGCTTTACGCTTCATGGTAGATTTCCCACGAGATTTTCTGAAAACTGATATAATGTTGATATAAATTGTGTGTTCAGATTCGAAGAGGTTGCGGAATTATTAATGATTTGCTGGTTGGAGGTCCGAGGTGGAATCGACTGCAGGCTTTTGTCTGCGAATACCGTGTACAAAGTGGTGTTTCTCCTTAAATTTGGAGAACATTCCTGTGGGTGGAGTGAAGTGCCCATTAAGTTTTCGGTTACAACGCCAGACGGAGATCAGATGGAATTGGAACAACTTTTGATGGAACGACAAGGAGAAAGGAAGCGTATAAATGCAGGTGGATGGATGGAAGTGGTTGCAGGGGAATTTACAGTGAGAGCAGCGGAAGATACTGATGATGAATTTTCTTCTCTGGTCAGATTTGTTATGAATGACGAGAAATTGAATTGGTGGAAAGGTGGGCTTCTTATAGATGGAGTGACGATTGAACCTAAGACTACTTAATGGAATTTATTTTCTATATCGGATGGTTGATGTTTGGTAGATGCTGTTGGTTTCGCCCCTATCTTGGCTTGGTGAGAATTTGTTTTGTTCCGCAAGTTGCAGCGGAGATCTTTCTTCCTCGTGTTTTCCGCTGATCTAAATTATCTAATGCACAGCATAATGAAGTAGAATTTATGTATGTTGTACTTTAAACAATTCTGGATTGAAGAATGAAGACGAGGACCAGCGCAAATTATTCAAAATAGCTTGTTTTTCACGAACCTTACTTTGGATCTGGGCCAAGATTAATTTAGGTCTTGGCTAAGATTATTAGATAGCCCGTTGATTAGTTCAGGTTTCCAAATAAAGAAAAACTTCAGGAATTTTTTTAAGTCGCATATATGGTGTCATAGAGTATAAATTTTATTTAATTAGAAACTCTTTTAAATTGTGTGTTACTTGGTTTATTTAATATCTAACTATTCTATAATGCACAAGTTCTATGAATTTTTGAAAATTTATTAAATCATTTTTCTCAAAATTAAATAAATGTAATCTTCATTACATAGACTATATGTAGACAAGTGAGCTATGATAAGTTTTTTAGGGACCTAACCTCCCTAACCCTTTAAGTAGTAGGTAAAATAGTATATTTTCATGTAATAAAGGTAGACACTAGTTAATAAAGCCTATTTAATAAATGTGAAAAAGTCAATGTAAGAAGACTTAATAGAAGCTTTGTTTTTAGAAGGATCTTCTCTAAAATAATCTTTAAAAGATAGAATTAGTATAAATAAGAGTAGGAGGCTTGAGAAGTCTTTATCTTGAAAATTATTATAATAGAGCTATGCTTTGCTCAAGGTTGTCCCCTTGAAGATGCAAGTGAACATTGTTTTCTTTGAATAAAGGTATCATTTATGGTGTTGTTCTTCTTAATATTTTGGTGTTCCATTGATATTTGTTGAATATTCATATTTGTGCATATTATATTACATATGTTACCTTACAAGTGGTATCACAGTACTTTCCTTAGAAGTAATTGTGGGTTATTTTTTTTCCAGGGTAGAGACGTGTTTCGATGTCTTAAAACTACAGTGATTTGGCGTTCAACACATAAATCTGCGGTCAAAGAAGCATACACACCGGAAATACAAGAGGTTTTTAAGTTCACATTGTGGGACACCCTTGTGACCCTTGTTGGTACCCCTTCGAGTGGTAGCGCATTAGAAAACACCTATATACGCACTGGCCTAGGTATCCTGAAACACGCTATAGATCAATCGATCGGCTACCTAACTGCTATAGTTCCATTGAAAACAACACTTAGGAAGATACTCTCTAGTACCTGGGTAATTGGGTAGTACAACTAAGGGTACGGTCTAGCTTCCTTAGTTGGTGGCCTAAGATATTGGGTTGAGTACTATTGTTCGACCATGCACGTATATTTGAGTTATAGCGCATGAAAAACCCTTGTTTGTAGGAACCCTGAAAAACCCTAACCATTGGGACGAAAACAAAACAAACAAGGAACAAAAAAGATTTATTTTTGTATAACCTTGCCTCCTGCATTATGGTTTTGAAATTACTACATTTTTTTTTCTATCAAGAATTTGGGCATTTCGACACTACAATATTATTCAGATCAGAGTATAACTCTGCAGGAGTAAAAAAAGTCTAGCGCATGCCTGCACCCTTATTCGAGGCTGTCCCATTGGACTCCTCTTTCCGTCCTAGTCATCATGATATCTATCATTTTTAAGTTTTTTTTTTCGTGTGGTCTCGACCCCCTTCCCAACACCCTTATTTGGGACCTATCCCATTAGATTCCCCTTCTCGCATTGATCGCTATGGTATCTATCACTTGTAAGTTTTTTTTCATGGACCTACCCGCCCTTTTCAAACACCCTTCTTTCCCACCTCTTCCTGTGTTTCCCCTGAAGAAGGACATAAATTCCCACCTTGCCAACTAGTTTGCATCCCACCTTGATTCTCTAGTTGACTCCTCTTCTACCAAGATCCTGGAAAAACTGTCATTTCCTGGAGCACATACCTCATCTGAAAAACATGTTATGCCCCACAACAGCCTCCCAATTTTCTTGTCTTAGCCTCTATCCAAGACAAGAAATGGCCCCCCTCCCCTTTAATTCTTCCAATCAAGACCCTTGAACACTCTCTCTCTCGTGCAAATAGCTACGCCCAAATTCTCCTCACCCTACCTCACTTTACCCCTTTTGGTTACTCCACAGATCACTTATACCCAACAATGTGCACTTTGGTGAGTCCCCTCTTCCTGCGTTAATACATAGTGTTCTAACGCATGCATTCTTCTTCCACCTTTGCATTGAAATGCCATAGTTTTTATCATCAGTTCATCATTCTTCTGCCAAACCTCACTGACTCACATCTTCATCGTTGGTGAAATTCACATGATCAACGTCGTCTCATCGATATTGGTCACATTACTATATTCATCGTGCACACACCTTTCACCAGCTAACTCACTTCTACTCACGTTGTTGCATCACATTACAATGACACATTCTCTCTCTTTCGCTTCATTACATTGCTTATTGACAGGGTTCACCTCTTATTCCCGACATGCTGCCCATTGACAAGTTTCCCTCTCTTGTCGCAAATGCATCAACAGAAGGATGTCGACCCCTCAACGTCGTAAATCACATCAAGTACAATCTAATTCCTCTCGCCAAAGTTGACCAGGTCATCATAGCCCACTTTCGCCTTGAGGTTTATCTTATTCCCCTGCTAGCTCGAATCCCTTATTGTTGTGTTCATGAGTCAATCTCCTTACATTTCCAATGATTAAACTTTCCATGCCTATCTAGACAATTGGTCATTAATTTCCTATCTCAATTGATTCACCTCTATAATGTCCCCACTTTGGGACATCAGGGTATTACAGGGTGTTATGATGACCAGAGTAGCCAGATGGAGATTATAGCGAGTACAAGAGATATTGAGGGATATTTTGGGGTCCGACTTGCATCGCTCATCCTATTTCATAATTATGATCTATTTCGCACAGATTGGCTTTGGTTTTGTTGCATTCCGACGATTTCCATGATTTTGAGTATTTTGAGCTATAGGTTAATTAAATTCACTAGAGAGGTCATTTTGGGCACAATACTTGGAGGAACCTCTTAGTGTAACAGCTCATTGGAATCGGGAGAAACAACACTATATGATAGGATGATGAAAAGTGACTTTCGGTTGCCAGGGAAGCCACAAGGAGAGATAAGGTGTTTTTAGAGGTAAAAATGTTAATTAATTAATTATAGTGATTTAATTAATTAATTAATAATGAATAAAGTAAAAGTCACTTTGGAGGGATAAGGTGAGAAAGAAGTATAAAAGAGAGGCAATGGCCTCTATTCTCTCATTCATGTATGATTATCTTTTGATATCTAGCTTCTAGCTAGCGAGCCCATACCTTGGGGGTTTTGAGGGTTTTGACGTAACAAACCCTAGAGGACAATTCATTGGTGAAAGATTCCACCTAGCTTGTCCCAAGCTTGGTCTCGGGGATGCAATACTCTCCACACCATTCTACTTTAGATCTACTCAGTTGCAAGAGGGTTCTACACCAACCAAAGGTACAGGAGGAGAGAGGGCGCATCATTGGGGGTTTCCAGGAAGGGGGGCACACCATTCTTTGAGGGAAGTTCATTCCAAGAGATTGGAAGGGCTTTGACAGATTCTAGCACCTGGGTTTTCATTGCAGGGTCTTGGCCATTAGATCTAGTGTGTTCCGAAGGAATTTCATGTGCCATTTGATTTATTAGATGCATTGGATGAATTGGAGAGAAGGAGGGAATTTTTTAGATTCACATCTAGTCATTTTGGAGGGGTTATACTTCAGATATGACCTTGAGACTTCACCTAGTGACTTTCAATGTCCCAATCTATCTTCCTAGCAAGTTTCATGGAATTTGGAGGCCTCCTTCATTAGGGATGAATTATTGGGCACTTCAGGGTTTCAAGAGGGCATATATCCATTAGAGGATTCAGTATTTGGAGGAGTTATCCATAGCACTTCTGCCAGAGACTTTAGGAGGGGGATCATATCACCCCAATCTATCATTCAACCACTTTGGACTCATTTGGAGGCTTTCTCCAGTTGGGCCTAATTATTGAGGGTTTCAATCTTCTACTAGAGCATGGCCTTTCTAGTTGGGGATTTGGTAGTGCATACGGCCTAGATCTCTTCTTGTATTTGGTCTTCATTGTTTATCCAGCCTTTGGAGGTTTCATCTTCTTCCCGGGAGCATTTTGTAGCATCTCTTATCATGTTTATTGGATCCATTTGTTGATCATTCCAGATCGGCCTCACTCTTGTATCAGGTTCTTTCTCATTATATTAATAAAGGTCAGATCTTTACTATTGGTTCCATATCTGGTGTACATTGTATTTCCATTGATTATATCTTCAGATCTATGTGTGATAATTGAATATAAACCCTAAGGCCAAATTAAAGAAGTCAATCTGCAAGTAAACACCCAAACATAAGTAAGTCAGCAAAGTGTTTGACGAAATGCCACAACTAGAAACAGTTAAAAAAATCTTGCAAAAAAGTGATGTTCCTGTCATCTTGGCTTGGGAACATTACAGTGGTATCAAAGCCTATATTCCTGCCAGCCAGTTGGAATTAGTGCATGCATGCAGAGCCATAAGGGGTCTTCCATAAAGAGAGATGGATGTGTGGGATTTTACTGGAAGGATTATTGATTGTGAGAGGGAACATCAAACCCTCCATAAGATTCTCAAAGAGCTAATAACATTCCAACATTTTGTATTCTATAAAAATCCTAGTTGGAGAAAAGATAAGGTTACACATTGGATCAACGTAGTAGAGGAAAAGAGAGAAACCCCACACCCATTAGGAGCAAGCAACTTTGCTACAGTTGCAAAGTGCCTTGGGAACTAGATCGTAGATGTAGGGGTAGAGGTAAGAAGCACATTATTGAGGTGCACTATGAAAGTGATGATGAGGTGTGTGAGGATGTAGAGATAGATTCTTATTTGGAGTAGTCTGATGATGATAGAGACTCTTGCACAGCGGCTAGTGATTCTTGTACGCTTGAGGAGGATAGTGACCCTTGCGCATAGGAGGGGCAGTTGGATGGACAGGATGGTAGCACCTGTATTTTAGTAGACATACCACATGGTGTTGATGACCCTACACCTCAGTAGAGTGGTGACACTAGTGGGGATTCACACATGTTGGCACCTAGATATGATGAGATGCCTATGAGGGTTGTGACACATTTGTCATCCTTTCAAACACCCATGATAACCACGTCGCATAAGGTTATCAGTGGAATTTCAGATATGATGGAGGAGTCATACGTGAGAGATACACAATAGAGACACATGGATCCACAGATCCAGGAGGAGATATATGGCGTGCAGACAGTGCATCTTACATTCACATATCAACATGAGAAGATTGAGTCACCTCTTTTGGGGACTCCATTAGTTGAGCAAGGTATGGAGACTGACAGGCTGAGGGGACACTTCCAGGATCAGGCTGTAGTGATGAGGTTGTATTCCCTATTGGTCAGGATGACCATAGAACATGTCTGGACACATCTATATGGGATGCAGGTGCAAATGATAGTAGAAGGGTGAGTGCACAGGAGGATACAACTTCTCACACATGATACAGTATGACTCAGAGAGAGCTAGAAATTGGGGATGATGTGCAGTCACATATAGGAGGACCCAGTAGCACAGTGGACAGGGGGAAGTTCAGCACCTTATCTTCTACAAAGAGTGTTGTTGGGGATGTTATCCCCGATTTCATGGGATAACTAGGAGATCATGTCTCGAGGCCCACTGGTCCTAGACATGGAGTATCAAGAGCAGGATTGACCTGAGCATGACCCTGGAGGGCCCATCTTTCTTATCCTTCATCAAACCTATCCTGTAAGCAACAACAGCATCCATCACCTTTGTCTTGGACTTGTATCGGAGAAGACTCTTGCTCCATGAGGTAATTGGTCCAGGTATCATGGTATGTGTCATTTTTTATCATTATAACCTTTAGATATATGCATATTACTCCTTTTATTTCTGACGACTTCTTGGATCTTACATTGACCCACTTGACCATGGTTGGGGGGATTGACAAGGTGTCCTAGCAAGCCTGTACCCATAGGTTTTGGTTTTCCACCGGGGAGATTTCTGAAGAGCCATCGTCACCTCCCATCATATCATCACTTTTACATCTTATCTCCGACTCATATGTCCCATTCCCCTAGTCCGGACATTAGGATGATCTCTTTGTGGAGTTGCACCTTATCTCGTGGGAAGAAGGGGCTAAAGGCCCAGAAGGTAAAAGCAGCTGGTAAAATATAAAAGCCATAAAAATGAAACCTAGAGATGCCTCCCCCAAGGATCCCCGAGGAGGCAATAAAAATCCTCTCAGCAAGAAACAAGAGGGACCCGACGAAAAATAAAAAACAAGACCTAGCCAAGAGGATAGGGGGTCTCATCATGAGCCAACCTATTATGTTCATGGGTACCTAACAAAATGACATTGCCACTATCTAGTTACCACGCCAGGGTAGTGACCTTTGGTTGCATGGCCAAGGGAAAGGGGGTCTCATCACGAACAAGACTTATCATCTCTGTGAAAGTGTTTGTGGGTAACATTGTCAGCTCTGGTCACCACGCCAAGGCAGTGTCCTCTAGTTAGACCTTGAAATAAAAAAAGAAAAAACAATAAAGAAAAGAAAGAATAAGGCAATAAAGGGCTTGGAAAGAATTGCATCCATGACGGGTACAACTCACCCTCTACAAAGGCACCCACAGGTAATATCATGCATCCTTGTCCTTCACTCTACCTGTATGTCTAGACATCCCTTGACCACATCACCTCGTTTTACATGGCTTGGATGATACCCCCTGGAGACTTTCCTTTTCTTATGGATACTGGCCCAATAGGGTGTTTTGTCTTTTTCTTCGGCTTTGTATTGTAGGTCTTTGTGATATCTTTGAGCTATTGAATGATATATCATGGCTTTTATGCATATGTTTGATAACATTAATGATGAAATGTGATTGACATTACTATGATCCCTGTAACTAATGAGCCCATGGAGGGCGAATTTTTTGATGTGCAGGACCATGCCCGACGGACAGGTACCAGTTGGACCGGTACACATGGGGAGATGATTAGTTCGGACCTCCATGGAGCTGAAGAGCCCATCAGATGGTTGTTGGGACTCCACCAGGGGCAGAGACAGGATAGTGCTTGGTTGAGATTTTGCACCTGAGAAGAAGAAGGACGTTCCATCTAGGACACATTGGCTGAGCCCGGCCCAGGGGGGTTGACCCACTTCAGGTGGAACGTTTCCCTTTGATGTCCTAGGACGTCTCCTAGAAGCCATTGACATCACCTTTAGCATATGGTAGATGGACAAGGAAGTTGACACGTGTGGCATGATGAGGAGGCCAAAGAGGGATAATGTTTTACCTTTTGATGCTACAATGGCCCCAAAAAGGGACAACGTCTCCCTCAGAGGGGCTTGACATCTCACTTTTTTCTCATTTAGGTCTTTTACTTAGCATTTAATGTAAAAACAGTATGATTTTGGTTTGTAGCCTTGTCGGCTATTTTTAATGACCTAATTTTTAATTAGAGGTCATGATACACTCTATATTGAGGGGTTTTCCCTCATTTTGAATAACACACAACTCACTCTCTTGTGAGGTCTGATTTTTGCGCCCTTATTGGGTATTTGGTCTTTTAAAGTGAGGCGCACTTGTTGATGGAAGGATTTTTTTTGGCATATTTGGCATTTCTCTTGAAGGAAGGTTTACAACTAGGGTTTGCACATGTTTTTTCATCATGATATGTAAGTGTTTTTCTTGCAAAACTTCTTAATTGAATGGTTGTAGGTTTATATTCTTACATTTATTTATAAAATTTGCTGATTTTGAAACCCTAGGTGACAAGCACACAAGTAGGTCCTTGTTTCATGTCCCCTTAGAGAGAAATATTCAGCCATTGAAAAAGGAAGGAAGAGCCTAGCCTTTGCTACACTCTCTTTACTTTTTCCCTTGTGCTAGCTGTGATTTTTGAAGGTTAAGAAGGAGGGGACGTCCCAGGCCTAGGTTATATACACCTAGGTCCGTCCATCTTCTAGGGTTTGGTGATAGAGCCTTGCCATTGCAACACTCTCCCTCACCTCATTCTCTTGTTTTAACTTATCTCTTATGCTAGCCGTTTTGCCAAGTTTGACCTAAGGAAGGAGGAAAGAGCATGAGACCGTGCTTAAGCAACACTGGAGTGAGCCTCTTTCCCCTAGGGTTTTGATTCTAGGGCCCTACCATTGCAACACTCTAGAACCCTTCCCTCTTGTCCTTAGCCTTTACTCCTTCAAATTTGCATCCTCTCCTTAGTTGACTCCATCTACCCCTAGGCACTAATCCTAGATCCACAATGTTGAAGTGATAGTGCTCAAACAACCTCTTAAAACTTTTAAATTTGAAACCCTAACTAACTAGCTAACCCTAACTAGGCTGACGTCATACTTGGGTATTCCATCTTGACGCAACACCTTTTGATGATAAGCAATCAAATGATGATTGAAAGAATTTATTGAATAAAATATTGGTTAGATACATTGTTAGCTACATCATCTCAATAGTTATTGATGAATTGATATTTTCCATTGCTATATTGATAAAATGTTGATCTCATTAATATATGTTGCTTTACATTGCTTACATATTGATGTCAGATAGTTACATACTAACCCACTGAATTATAACCTGCATACATTATTTTTCTATTGTCTTGTTCCGGGCAGGTGTTCTCATTTGGGCATACACTTCTTTATTGGCCGATTAGCCGAACTATCTGACCTTGGTGGTAACCTGTGAGGAGGAACTTTTGCCTTGACCTTTATACTTTGGCCTCTTCAAAACCCCAGGTTACTAGGGACGTCTCCCTTGGGTTAACCTCCCTAAATAGAAAGAACCTCCCCATTGAGGTGACATTGGGTGGGGAAGGTTCCTGTTATGCCAGTTTGGCCTCTATCCTCTATCCTTTTGACCTAGCTACAAACTGTGCGATAATAGGGGACTCCAGCGTTGGCACTAGTAGTGAGAGTTATGAGGTGGC
Source organism: Picea glauca (assembly GCA_000966675.3). Lineage (NCBI taxonomy): Eukaryota > Viridiplantae > Streptophyta > Pinopsida > Pinales > Pinaceae > Picea > Picea glauca. Next base: position 350,717 of record JZKD02S1675214.1, read on the forward strand.
ACCTTAGCATGACTATGATCAAGAGTCACACTACTTGACAGGACAGTTGAGAGTCAGTGTGGATACGATCATGGAAGCCACCAGGCGCGTTGATGACATGTATGCATTGATGGAAGATTACTGTTGGAGGGCATCTGTGGCACATGGTAGTTCAGATGGGGGATTTTCCATGGATAACTTTCATACTCTTAGGGAGAGAGTATCTGTGATGAGGACCGAATACCAGCAGTTGTTGATAGATAGGGACTACCTATTGACGATAGGCGAGATCTATCACGAGGCTCTGATGGAGTAGGAGTCGGAGGTGGATAGACTCACTCACGAGTTGGAGACAACCCAAGGATTCTTAAGAGGCACACAGATAGCCCTTCAAGAATCAAGGTCCATATCAGAGGAGCTTCTTGAAGAGATTCGCCAGAGATCCACTACATCTATCTTAGTGGAGAGTCAAATATATCCTTCGGTCACATGGCTAGAGGATGTTGGTGGTATAGAAGTAGAGAACCTATCGATGGAGGAGTATAGGGAGTACCCAGAGTCACTGATGAGTATGGAGAGTTATTATCTAGAGACACATGAGCTACCCTACACGAGGATCTTTGAGACAGTCGAGCACTCACCTATGCCTGGGGACTATGGAGCCAGGGGAAGTTTTGAGGACACCTCCATTTTTGTTCTGAGAGTGATTGACCTTCATGAAGAGGTTGATCCAGTAGTATTCCCAGAATCTATGATGTAGCGGGAGTATACAGTAGATGACATGAGTATGCAGGGGCATACAGTGATGAGTGATATTTCATAGAGACATGCCGAGATATGCAGTCATATTTCGACGGATGAATTGGATTGTAGGGAGGAGACACACTTAGGGGAGTATGCAGATGTCACTCCTTGGCAACAATGCATAGCTATAAGAGATCACCTTCACTCTTTCAGCAGTTGTGTGGGAGATGAGAGATGGAGGTGGGTTGACCAGCAGTTGGAGGAGTTACTTTTGTTTGTATGGGATGATTGGGATTCAGTGATGACCACAGGTGAGTATTTATCATGGATACTGATTGTTGAGCTTCTGGTTGAGTCCTTGGGATTGAACCAAGCATGTGATATCCTCCAATGGTACAGTCAGCTACAGAGGTTTATGTTAGCCTTTGTTGACACTATCATGGGCAACAACATCAGGAGAGATAGACAGTGGAAGAGGGCATGGAGAGTGGCTAGGCCGAGACCACCTGACATGAGTACATTTCGACATACAGGAGAACATAGGTGGACCGTGTTAGGAAGACGTGTGAGACTTTGTGCGTGATGATGAACATCATAGGCCAAGTGATGGCAGACAATTCAAAGGACAACATAGATATAGATACCCATGAGGATGAGCATAGGGGGCTTCCGACAGTGATCAGTTTGACACATGAGAAGTTAGTGGGGATTGGAAATGATAAACTTCCAAGTTTTCCATGGGATCTGGGAGTTCATTTTGTGAGTATATTGTTTCCATTTATGATGACCCAAGTTGTGCCAAAGAGCCACACACTCCACCTTGGGTTGGTTTGGAGTGGCCCTACAGGGAATTGTCCCATGGAGTGAGGCAGTCTCTCCCTCTTGATCATCGCAATCAATCATGGAGATGGTCGAGCATGTACTACTTACACAGAGATATTTTTACAGATGCAATTTCTGGACAGCAGATCCAATTGCCACAAGTATTTCAACTTGAGGATCCAAGAGTGGAGGATCCAGTATATATAAAAGAAGAAGTCGGGCATGGTCAGTGTAGTGCAGTTCCAGCATGGTGATCTTTGACAGAGACTAGCATGGGACCCATGGATTGCAGGGTGGAGAATTTCACTGACTAACAGGAGCGAGTGCACCTTTGCAGGGGAAAGTTGTTTTGACTTTCCATTGGGCTTCAGTGTTGAGGAGATCACATTCCTTGAGGGTTTCTCATAGAGGTCTTGCAGGACCTCATTCTTGCATCATCATGTGCAGTTGATGGAGACTGTGTTGATCTTGGTAGGGACTTGGAGGATGGAATCATTCCGGGATGAGACCATGTGTCATGTGCAGAAGATTCACAAGGTTGATATATTTCAGGACTATGCTTCACAGAGTATTGCAATTCACTTCATGTTATGGGACCTAGGGGGTGGAGTGTATGATGGATCATCATAGGTGGGACCTACTGTGTGTCCCATAGGTGGACATGGGACCCCGGTATTGTATTTGGATGGGTTCAGTTATTGCTTGAGGACAAGCAATATTCTAGCAGGGAGGACTATAATGTATGTTGGCCCTGACCAAGTTTTGAGGAACACTTAGTCATATTTGACCATTTTTGGGACTTCGACAGCTTGTCAAAGATGGAGCACAACGCAAAGAGGAAATCATGGAAGCTAGACCCCTTTTTGGGTCCTTGGGATAATGTAATGGGAAAGGGATGTCGGCCCATGGGTTTACCCACGCTTAGGCCCACTTTTGTATGTATAAATAGATACAAAGTAGATGTAAAGTAGGTGTGATTGCTTAGTGAAATTGGTAGTGCATCTATGTGGTGTTGAATAAGTGCTCTGTGTGAACTGTGTAAGGCTTTTAAGGCTAAGTGCAAGTTACTGTGAGGTTGTTATAGGAAGCTAAGTGTTGTAATGCAAGGAAGAAGGATCTAGCGAGCTGCACAGATCTTCTATCCTATGCATCCTAGTCATCATGATATCTATCATTTTTAAGTTTTTTTTTTTCATGTGGTCTCGACCCCCTTCTTGACACCCTTATTTGTGACCTATCCCATTGGATTCCCCTTCTCACATTGATCACTATGGTATCTATCACTTGTAAGTTTTTTTTCATGGACCTACCCACCCTTTTCAAACACCCTTCTTTCCCACCTCTTCCTATGTTTCCCCTGAAGAAGGACATAAATTCCCACCTTGCCAACTAGTTTGCATCCCACCTTGATTCTCTGGTTGAATCCTCTTCTACCAAGATCCTGGAAAAACTTTCATTTCCTGGAGCACATACCTCATCTGAAAAACATGTTGTGCCCCACAACAGCCTCCCAATTTTCTTTTCTTAGACTCTATCCAAGACAAGAAATTGCCCCCCTCCCCTTTAATTCTTCCAATCGGGACCCTCGCACACTCTCTCTCTCATGCAAATAGCTACGCCCAAATTCTCCTCACCCTACCTCGCTTTACGCCTTTTGGTTACTCCACGGATCACTTATACCCAACGATGTGCACTTCAGTGAGTCCCCTCTTCCTGCGTTGATACATAGTGTTCTAACGCATGCATTCTTCTTCCACCTTTGCATTGAAATGCCATAGTTTTTCTCATCAGTTCATCATTCTTCTGCCAAACCTCATTGACTCACATCTTCATCGTCGGCGAAATTCACATGATCAATGTCGTCTCATCGATATTGGTCACATTATTATATTCATTGTGCTCACACCTTTCACCAGCTAACTCACTTCTACTCACGTTGTTGCATCACATAATAATGACACACTCTTTCTCTTTCGCTTCATTACATTGCTTATTGACAAGGTTCACCTCTTATTCCCAACACGCTGCCCATTGACAAGTTTCCCTCTCTTGTCGCAAATGCATCAACAGAAGGATGTCGACCCCTCATCGTTGTAAATCACATCAAGTACAATCTAATTCCTCTCGCCAATGTTGATCAGGTCAACATAGCCCACTTTCGCCTTGAGGTTTATCTTATTTCCCCTACTAGCTCGAATCCCTTATTGTTGTGTTCATGAGTCAATCTCCTTACATTTTGAATGATTAAACTCTCCATGCCTATCTAGACAATTGGTCATTAATTTCCTATCTCAACTGATTCACCTCTATAATGTCCCCACTTTGGGACATCAGGGTATTACAGGGTGTTATGATGACCAGAGTAGCCAGATGGAGATTATAGCGAGTACCAAAGATATTGAGGGATATTTTGGGGTCCGACTTGCATCGCTTATCCTATTTCATAATTATGATCTATTTCGCACAGATTGGCTTTGGTTCCGTTGCATTCCAACGATTCCCATGATTTTGAGTATTTTGAGCTATAGGTTAATTAAATTCACTAAAAAGGTCATTTTGGGCACAATACTTGGAGGAACCTCTTAGTGTAATAGCTCATTTGAATCAGGAGAAACAACACTTTATGATAGGATGATGAAAAGTGAAAGATTCCACCCAGCTTGTCCCAAGCTTGGTCTTGGGGATGCAATACTCTCTACACCATTCTACTTCAGATCTACTCAGTTGCAGGAGGGTTCTACACCAACCACAGGTACAGGAGGAGAGAGGGTGCATCATTGGGGGTCTCCAGGAAGGGGGGCACACCATTCTTTGAGGGAAGTTCGTTCCAAGAGATTGGAAGGTCTTCGGAAGATTCTAGCACCTGGGTTTTCATTGCAGGGTCTTGGCCATTAGATCTAGTGCGTTCCGAAGGAATTTCATGTGTCATTTGATTTATTGGATGCATTGGACGAATTGGAGAGAAGGAGGGAATTTTTTAGATTCACATCTAGTCATTTTGGAGGGTTTATACTTCAGAACTAACCTCGAGACTTCACCTAGTGACTTTCAATGTCCCAAACTATCTTCCTAGCAAGTTTCAGGGAATTTGGAGGCCTCCTTCATTAGGGATGAATTATTGGGCACTTCAGGGTTTTAGGAGGGCACATCTCCATTAGAGGATTTAGTATTTGGAGGAGTTATCCATAGCACTTCGGACGGAGACTTCAGGAGGGGGATCATATCACCCCAATCTATCATTCAACCAAGTTTGGACTCATTTGGAGGCTTTCTCCAGTTGGGCCAAATTATTGAGGATTTCAGTCTTCTACTAGAGCGTGGCCTTTCTAGTTGGGGGTTTGGTAGTGCATACGGCCTAGATCCCTTCTTGTATTTGGTATTCATTGTTTATCCAACCTTTGGAGGTTTCATCTTCTTCTCGAGAGAATTTTTTAGCAGCTCTTATCATGTTTATTGGATCCATTTGTTGATCATTCCAGATCGGCCTCACTCTTGTATCAGGTTCTTTCTCATTATATTAATAAAGGTCAGATATTTGCTATTGGTTCCATATCTGGTGTACATTGTATTTCCATTGATTATATCTTCAGATCTATGTGTGATAACTGAATATAAACCCTAAGGCCAAATTAAAGAATTCAATCTGCAAGTAAACACCCAAACATAAGTAAGTCAGCAAAGTGTTTGACGAAATGCCACAACCAGAAACAGTTAAAAAAATCATGCAAAAACGTGTTGTTCCTGTCATCTTGGCTTGGGAACATTACAGTGGTATCAAATCCTATATTCCTGCCAGCCAGATGGAATTAGTGCATTCATGCAGAACCATAAGGGGTCTTCCATAAAGAGAGATGGATGTGTGGGATTTTATTGGAAGGATTATTGATTGTGAGAGGGAATATCAAGCCCTCCATAAGATTCTCAAAGAGCCAATAACATTCCAACATTTTGTATCCTATAAAATTCCTAGTTGGAGCAAAGATAAGGTTACACATTGGATCAACGTAGTAGAGGAAAAGAGAGAAACCCCACACCCATTAGGAGCAAGCAACTTTGCTACAGTTGCAAAGTGCCTTCGGAACCAGATCATAGATGTAGGGGTAGAGGTAAGAAGCACATTATTGAGGTGCACTATGAAAGTGATGATGAGGTGTGTGAGGATGCAGAGATAGATTCTTATTTGGAGCAGTCCGATGACGATAGAGACTCTTGCACAGAGGCTAGTGATTCTTGTACGCTTGAGGAGGATAGTGACCCTTGCGCATAGGAGGGGCAGTTGGATGGACAGGATGGTAGCACCTGTATTTCAGTAGACATACCACATGGTGTTAATGACAATACACCTCAGTAGAGTGGTGACACTAGTGGGGATTCACACATGTTGGCACCTAGATATGATGAGATGCCTATGAGGGTTGTGACACATTTGTCATCCTTTCAGACACCCATGATAACCACGTCGCATGAGGTTATCAGTGGCATTTCATATATGGTGGAGGACTCGTACGTGAGAGATACACACTAGAGACACATGGATCCACAGATCCAGGAGGAGATATATGACGTGTAGACAGTGCATCTTACATTCACATATCAGTATGAGAAGATTGAGTCACCTCTTTTGGGGACTCCATTAGTTGAGCAAGGTATGGAGACTGACAGGCTGAGGGGACACTTCCAGGATCAGGTTGTAGTGATGAGGGTGTATTCCCTATTGGTCAGGATGACCATAGAACATGTCTAGACACATCTATATGATATCCATGCGTAGATGATAGTAGCAGGGTGAGTGCACAGGAGGATACAACTTCTCAGACCAGATACAATATGACTCAGAGAGAGCTAGCAATTGGGGATGATGTGCAGTCACATATAGGAGGACCCAGTAGCACAATGGATAGGGGGAAGTTCAACACCTTATCTTCTACAAAGAGTGTTGTTGGGGATGTTATCCCCGATTTCATGGGATAACTAGGAGATCATGTCTCGAGGCCCACGGGTCCTAGACATGGAGTATCAAGAGCAGGACTGACCCGAGCATGACCCTGGAGGGCCCATATTTCTTCTCCTTCATCAAACCTGTCTTGTCAGCAGCACCACCATCCATCACTTTTGTCTTGGACTTGTATTGGAGAAGACTTTTGCTCCATGAGGTAATTGCTCTAGGTATCATGGTATGTGTCATTTTTTATCATTATAACCTTTAGATATATGCATATTACTCCTTTTATTTCTGACGACTTCTTGGATCTTACATTGGCCCACTTGACCATGGTTGGGGGGATTGACAGGGTGTCCTAGCAAGCCTGTACCCATAGGTTTTGGTTTTCCATCGGGGGGATTTCTGAAGAGCCATCATCCACTCCCATCATATCATCACTTTTACATCTTATCTCCCACTCATATCCCCATTCCCCTAGTTCGGACATTAGGATGATCTATTTGTGGGGTTGCACCTTATCTCGTGGGAAGAAGGGGCTAAAGGCCCAAAAGGTAAAAGCAGCTGGTAAAAGATAAAAGCCATAAAAATGAAACCTAGAGATGCCTCGCCCAAGGATCCCCGAGGAGGCAATAAAAATCCTCTCAGCAAGAAACAAGAGGGACCCGAAGAAAAATAAAAAACAAGACCTAGCCAAGAGGATAGGGGTCCCATCACGAGCCAACCTATTATGTTCATGGGTACCTAACATAATGACATTGCCACTATCTAGTTACCACGCCAGGGTGGTGACCTTTGGTTGCATGGCCAAGGGAAAGGGGGTCTCATCACGAGCCAGCCTTATCATCTCTATGAAAGTGTTTGTGGGTAACACTTTCAGCTCTGGTCACCACGCTAAGGCAGTGTCCTCTAGTTAGACCTTGAAATAAAAAAAGAAAAAACAATAAAGAAAAGAAAGAATAAGGCAATAAAGGGCTTGGAAAGAATTGCATCCATGACGGGTACAACTCGCCTTCTACAAAGCCACCCACAGGTAATATCATTCATCCTTGTCCTTCACTCTACCTATATGTCTGGACATCCCTTGACCACATCACCTCGTTTTACATGGCTTGGATGATACCCCCTAGAGACTTTCCTTTTCTTATGGACACTGGCCCAATAGGGTGTTTTGTCTTTTTCTTCGGCTTTGTATTGTAGGTCTTTGTAATATCTTTGAGCTATTGAATGTATCAGGGATTTTATGCATATGTTTGATAACATTAATGACGAAACGTGATTGACATTGCTATGATCCATGTGACTAATGAGCCCATGGGGAGATGATTAGTTCGGACCTCCATGGGGCTAAAGAGCCCATCAAATGCTTGTTGGGACCCCACCAGGGGCAGAGACAGGACAGTGCTTGGTTGAGATTTTGCACCTGAGAAGAAGAAGGATGTTCCATCCAGGACACTTTGGCTGAGCCCAGCCCAGGGGGGTTGACCCACTTCAGGTGGAACGTTTCCCTTTGATGTCCCAGGACGTCTCCTAGGAGCCACTGACATCACCTTCAGCGTATGGAAGATGGACAAGGCAGTTGACACGTGTGGCATGATGAGGAGGCCAAAGAGGGCTAACGTTTTACCTTTTGATCCTGCACTGGCCCCAAAAAGGGACAACGTCTCCCTCAGAGGGGCTTGACATCTCACTTTTTGCTCATTTAGGTCTTTTACTTAGCATTTAATGTAAAAACAGTATGATTTTGGTTTGTAGACTTGTCAGTTATTTTTAATGACCTAATTTTTAATTAGAGGTCATGATACACTATATATTGAGGGGTTTTCCCTCATTTTGAATAACACACAACTCACTCTATTGTGAGGTCTGACTTTTGCACCCTTATTGGGTATTTGGTCTTTTAAAGTGAGGCACACTTATTGATGGAAGGATTTTTTTTGGCATATTTGGAATTTCTCTTGAAGGAAGGTTTACAACTAGGGTTTGCACGTGTTTTTTCATCATGATATGTAAGTGTTTTTCTTGCAAAACTTCTTAATTGAATGGTTGTAGGTTTATATTCTTACATTTATTTATAAACTTTGTTGATTTTGAAACCCTAGGTGACAAGCACACAAGTAGGCCCTTGTTTCATGTCCCCTTAGAGAGAAATATTCAGCCATTGAAAAAGGAAGGAAGAGCCTAGCCTTTGCTACACTCTCTTTACTTTTTCCCTTGTGCTAGCTGTGATTTTTGAAGGTTAATAAGGAGGGGACATCCCAAGCCTAGGTTATCTACACCTAGGTCCGTCCATCTTCTAGGGTTTGGTGATAAAGCCTTCCCATTGCAACACTCTCCCTCACCTCATTCCCTTCTTTTAACTTATCTCCTATGCTAGCCGTTTTGCCAAGTTTGACCTAAGGAAGGAGGAAAGAGCACGAGACCTTACTTAAGCAACATCTGAGTGAGCCTCTTTCCCCTACGGTTTTGATTCTAGAGCCTTGCCATTGCAGCACTCTAGAACCCTTCCCTCTTGTCCTTAGCCTTTACTCCTTCAAATTTGCATCCTCTCCTTAGTTGACTCCATCTACCCCTAGGCACTAATCCTAGATCCACAACGTTGAAGTGATAGTGCTCAAACAACCTCTTAAAACTTTTAAATTTGAAACCCTAACTAACTAGCTAACCCTAACTAGGCTGACATCATACTTGGGTATTCCATCTTGATGCAACACCTTTTGATGATAAGCAATCAAATTATGATTGAAAGAATTTATTGAATAAAAGATTGGTTAGATACATTGTTAGCTACATCATCTCAATAGTTATTGATGAATTTATATTTTCCATTGCTATATTGATAAAATGTTGATCTCATTAATATATGTTGCTTTACATTGCTTACATATTGATGTCAGATAGTTACATGAAGTAATAACCCACTGAATTATAACCTGCATATATTATTTTTCTATTGTCTTGTTTCGGGCAGGTGCTCTCATTTGGTCATACACTTCTTTATTGGCCGATTAGCCGAGCTATCTGACGTTGGTGGTAACCTGTGAGGAGGAACTTTTTCCTTGACCTTTATACTTTGGCCTCTTCAAAACCCTAGGTTACCAGGGACGTCTCCCCTTGGTTAACCTCCCTAAATAGAAAGAACCTCCCCATTGAGGTGACATTGGGTGGGGAAGGTTCCTGTTACGCCAGTTTGGCCTCTATCCTCTACACTTTTGGCCTAGCTACACACTGTGCGATAATAAGGGACTCCAGCATTGGCACTATCAGCGAGAGTTATGAGGTGGCACCTCATCATGACTATGATCAAGAGTCACACTACTTGACAGGACAATTGAGAGTCAGTTTGGATATGATCATGGAAGCCACCAGGAGCATTGATGACATGTATGCATTGATGGAAGATTACTGTTGGAGGGCATTAGTGGCACATGGTAGTTCAGATGGGGGATTTTCCATGGATAACTTTCATACTCTTAGGGAGAGAGTATCTATGATGAGGACCGAATACCAGCAGTTGTTGATAGATAGGGACCACCTATTGAGGATGCGCTATATCTATCACGAGGCTCTGATGGAGTAGGAGTCGGAGGTGGACAGACTCACTCACGAGTTGGAGACAACCCAAGGATTCTTAAGAAGCACACAGATAGCCCTTCAAGAATCAGGGTCCATATTAGAGGAGCTTCTTGAGGAGATTCGCCAAAGATCCACTACATCTATCTTAGTGGAGTGTCAAATATATCCTTCAGTCACATGGCTAGAGGATGTTGGTGGTATAGAAGTGGAGAACCTGTCGATGGAGGAGTATAGGGAGTACCCAGAGTCACTGATGAGTATGGAGATTTATGATCTAGAGACACATGAGCTACCCTACACGAGGATCTTTGAGACAGTCGAGCACTCCCCTACGCCTGGGGACTCTGGAGCCAGGGTAAGTTTTGAGGACACCTCCATTTGTGTTCCGAGAGTGATTGACCTTCATGAAGAGGTTGATCCAGTAGTATGCCCAGAATCTATGATGTAGCAGGAGTATACATTAGATGACATGAGTATGCAGGGGCATACAGTGATGAGTGATATTTCATAGAGACATGCCGAGATATGCAGTCATGTTTTGACAGATGAATTGGATTGTAGGGAGGAGACACACTTAGGGGAGTATGCAGATGTCACTCCTTGGCAGCAGCGCATAGCTATAAGAGATCACCTTCACCATTTCAGCAGTTGTGCGGGAAATGAGAGATGGAGGTGGGTTGACCAGCAGTTGGAGGACTTACTTTTTTTTGTATGGGATGATTGGGATTCAGTGATGACCACAGGCAAGTGTTTATCATGGATATTGATGGATGAGATTCTGGTTGAGTCCTTGGAATTGAACCAAGCATTTGGTATCCTCCAATGGTACAGTCAGCTACAGAGGTTTATGTTAGCCTTTGTTGACACTATCATGGGCAGCAACATTAGGAGAGATACACAGTGGAAGAGGGCATGGAGAGTGGCTAGGCCGAGACCACCTGACATGAGTACATTTCGACATACAGGAGAACATAGGTGGACCATGTTAGGAAGACGTGTGAGACTTTGTGCGTGATGATGAACATCATAGGCCAAGTGATGGAAGACAATTCAAAGGACAACACAGATATAGATACCCATGAGGATGAGCATAGGGGGCTTCCGACAGTGATCAGTTTGACACAGGAGAAGTTAGTGGGGATTGGAAGTGATAAACTTCCAAGTTTGCCATGAGATCTGGGAGTTCATTTTGTGAGTATATTGTTGCCATTTATGATGACCCAAGTTGCACCAAAGAGCCACATACTCCACCTTGGGTTGGTTTGGAGTGGCCTTGCAGGGAATTGTCCCATGGAGTGAGGCAGTCTCTCCCTCTTGATCATCACAATCGAACATGGAGATGGTCGGGCAGGTACTACTTACATAGAGATATTTTTACAGATGCAGTTTCTGGACAGTAGGTCCAATTACCACAAGTATTTCAGCTTGAGGATCCAAGAGTGGAGAATCCAGTATATATACAGGGAGAAGTCGGGCATGGTCAACGTAGTACAGTTCCAGCATGGTGATCTTCGACAGAGACTAGCATGGGACCCAGGGATTGCAGGGTGGAGAATTTCACTGACTAACAGGGGCAAGTGGACCTTTGCAGGGGAAAGTTGTTTTGAATTTCCATTGGGCTTCAGTGTTGAGGAGAACACATTCCTTGAGGGTGTCTCATAGAGGCCTTGCAGGACCTCATTCTGGCATCATCATGTGCAGTTGATGGAGACCGTGTTGATCTTGGTAGGGACTTGGAGGATGGAATCATTCCGGGATGAGGCCATGTGTCATGTACAAAAGATTCACGAGGTTGATATATTTCAGGACTATGCTTCACAGAGTATTGCAATTCACTTCATGTTATGGGACCCAGGGGGTGGAGTGTATGATGGCTCATCTCTAGGTGGGACCTACTGTGTGTCCCAGAGGTGGACATGGGACCCCGGTAATGTATTTGAATGGGTTCAGTTATTGCTTAAGGACAAGAAATATTCTAGCAGGGAGGACTATAATGTCTGTTGGCCCTGACCAAGTTTTGAGGAACACTTAGTCATATTTGACCATTTTTGGGACTTCGACAGCTTGTCAAAGATGGAGCACAACGCAAAGTAGAAATCATGGAAGCTAGACCCCTTTTTGGGTCCTTTTTGGGTTTTTGGGATAATGTAATGGGAAATGGATGTCGGCCCGTGGGTTTAGCCACGCTTAGGCCCACTTTTGTATGTATAAATAGATATGAAGTAGATGTAAAGTAGGTTTGATTGCTTAGTGCAATTGGTAGTGCATCTATGTGATGTTGAATAAGTGCTATGTGCGAATTGTGTAAGGCTTTCAAGGCTAAGTGCAAGTTTCTGTGAGGTTGTTATAGGAAGCTAAGTGTTGTAATGCAAGGAAGAAGGATCTAGCGAGCTGCACAGATCCTCTGTCCTTTGTGAAGAGGGATTTGGATGGCTCTGTGTTGTAACCTAATTAACTGAAGCTAATAAAGAAGAATACTTTGTGGATGTAGCCCCAGGGTGGGGGTGAACCACAGTAAATCTGTGTGTTGTGCTCTGTGCCTCGACCTGATGTGGTTGTCTCTTCCTTTGCTAAGTTCTTTGATGTGTTTAGATAGATATATTTATTCTTTTTTCTTCTGAGATATGAATGAATGTTATATCTGGTATGTAAGATTCTTAGTGCTTGATCTGTCGAATCTAATCTATCTTGTTGTGGCTAAGTGCTAAATTATCCTATATCTAAGTACATACTACGATGCTCTGTGCTATCCACGAAGTATCATAAGGGTTGAATATTGATAAATAATCTATGCTAGGTGATTTCTAAGTGTTATAATCACAGATCTGTGTCTCGGCTAAGGTTGCAGACACCTGAGTCTTGCAACCACCCCTGCCTCTACCTCAGGTAAGACTTCATCTACTTCGCAGGTGTCATCGAAAGGGCCAGTAGTTAGGGTTTTGTTGGTGTGTTTTTGTATCGTTGAACCCTGGGTCTGCCCCTGTGCCAACAAATGGTTCCGTTGTCGGGACCTGAAATTGTGATTGTTGGGAACTGAGAAGAAGAGGCTTTGTGCAAATATTTGTCCTAAAATTGTGAAATCTCTGTGCGTGGATCTATGCCCTAGTGCGCAGCAATCCACTTGATATGAAAATCTCTGTGCTAAAGAAGGAAGGACAAATCTTAAGGAAAGAAGTCAGATCTGCAAGAAAAGAGGTTGATACTAAAGAAAATAAGTAATATCTATAAGCTATGTGCTCTGATAAAGGTAAGAATAGTTAAAAGTTCTTAGATCTGGAAGCTTTGTGCCCTGTAGAAGTAAAAGAAGTGAAAATTTTTGTTTCTAAAGTATGGATTTAGGTATGCTTGATAGATTTTKTCCTAGCTTGAAAACTAGGGCATTGTTAGATGAAAGAACATTTGATATGAATAGATCTGATAAGAATAATGAAAGATATGTTATACCTATGCATAGAAAGAATGTTTGGACTAACCAATGGATGCAGGATCCTATAAATAAATTTTTGCAGGCTAGCCATTTTGACCCTAGCACGCAGTACAAGAAAAGTTAGAAATCATTGAAGAGAAAGAGAGGATTAACTCTTTATTACAGTTGCAGAAGACCATGACATCTTGCTAAGGAATGCCCTGGGAGACACCCTAGCTGCCTCTGTTGTAAGGATATGGACCATGAAGTATTGGATTTCCCTAGAATGATTGCTAGACTTGAAAAATTAAATATGGAGCAATCAAACTCTGAAGGAGATAAAGAGACTAAGATTATAGAAGAACCCTAGAAAGAATCAGAGATTATGTTACTAAAAATGAAAGAAACCCTGGATGAACATAAAGATGTCAGTTTGTCATAGATCTTCAAAGAAAAGGAGAAAATCGAAGTAAGAATAGGAGACTTCGACATTGACTGTGCTCTGGATGAGGGAACACAGATGAACATTATGACATAAAGTACTTGGGAAACCCTAGGAAGGCCTGCTATGGTTCCTTCACTAGGAAAAATAGGGTTGTTTAAAGGAAAAATGGTAACCTATGTGGAAGGATTACCCAGATAGCTATGAGTACCCATGGAGCTTCGACAGAGGAAGAATTCGAAGTTATTAAATTTATTGAGGACCATGCCCCATTTCCAGCTTTGTTAGGCAAGATCTGGA
>JZKD02S1675214.1:369048-381782 GCA_000966675.3 Picea glauca
AATAGAAATCGTGTATTACTGTATATCTGTGTTTATGGTTGCATCTCTGATACATTTCTATTATATTATTGAATATCTGCAATATCTTTGTGCATTTCTTTATTATATCTCCGCTTTCATTTCGTGCCGAAAATAATCCGGATCAACTGCGCTCTTGCGCAGAAGATCAAAGAAGCCTATGGCGATGTTGAGAAAGGCGCGAGAGGATACAAGGTAGCTTCTATTGAAAGTGGTGCAGTGTGCCTCGCATGCCAACTGATCGCAGGGAAGTTGGTATGCAAGAATCAACCAACACAAGTATCTGTCTTTGTAGTTGACCTCACAGGAAAGTGCGCAGAGGGACTACAGATGAACTAGGCGAAGTACCTGGAATCAACTAGAGATTGACTCCAGAGAAGCCCAGGATCAAGGGCATGAATTCCATTTTAGATGGTTCTTGATACTGATCACTTTTGTTGCATGGGAGCTACCGGAAGGCACAACCTTCTCGGACCTTGACCCCTTTGAGCCACTAGCCGCAAAGTTCAGTACATTATGGTACTCAAACGACATGAGCAAGCAATGGCAATCGAATGCAGTTTTCCATGCGTACTATAACCAATTGAAAGAAACCATAAGGAGTGAACCTTGCATAACCCCAAACACTTTACAAAGATTCTAACCTTTGATAAAGTTCAGTGTGGACCGCCACTTTATATACCTAACCCCACACACTGATGAGCACCAGGAACAACTTCAGTCCTATTATAAGCTGACAGAAGAAGACCTAGAAGAGATCACCAAGGAATGGTCAGAAGACCTCCTTGTTTCAGCAGACCCCATAGAAAAGTCCAAAATCGACAGCCTCGGAACTGTGCAGGATACACCTGGGCCCAGTAAGAAAAGAAAGAAAAGACGACGAAGAAGAATGAAGAAGTCCAGGATGTTGACAGCCTATCTGCAAGGACAGCTTCCATTACACCAGATGAAGAATTTGATGACAAATAAGGTACAGAAACTGAACAACATAAAGTCGAAGTACCACCACGTAGGGACGAAGAAGACTCATCAAAGAAAAGGAAGGTCTCACCTCTGAAGTCTTCCTCTAGAAAGAAACCAAGAACCCATGTAACCAAGATGTGAACTGCCCTCACGTTGGATGACTTTGATTTCATTGTTGCAGCGATCAATGATGCTTCAAAGGAAATCATAGAGAAGCATGAGGCGAAGCAGGAACAAATGTATAGCCAAATTGAGATCACGCTCCAAGGAGTACAACAAGAACTCTAGTCTAGCCAAGCAATATCTATTTCACCTCTTCCAAAAGGAACAACAGAAGAGGAAGATGAATCAATTTATCTCCGCAAGATTGTTGATACAGTCAAAGTATGCCTTCGACATGCTCAAGAAGAAAAAGCGCAGGCCACCCAGGCCCTAAAGAAAGCACAGGAGGAAATTATTGAACAATGCCAAGCTGTGCAACAAGAGAATAAATCTCTCCAAGAAAAAATTGAAGAAGACAGAGCGAAGATCCAAAAAGAGAAAGAGCAGCTACTCACAAAGCAGATAGGAATTGGAGAAGTAGTCAATAGAGCATTTCTCTCTGTGAATGGCTTAGAGTAGAAGGCCGAAGAGCCCATAGAGCACCAAGTGATGAAGCTGGTTGAATTTATTCAACAACTTCAACAAAGGGTCATGGAATTAGAGCTTCATACCATACCACAGACTCCACAAGAAGTGTGCGACCAACGAGAATTGAATGCTCAGAGCACAGTCGAGAGGATTAAAACAATTGTTGTATAATGTAAACAGCTAAGTAGCAGAAGCACACAGATATATGAACAACTATCTGAAGACCTAGAGTTGAAGAAAATGGAGACCCAACACCAGGAAGAAAAGTAGCACACAGATATAGTACATGCCCAGCTCAATCTCTTGTCACCCATCGAGAGGATGAAGAGATCCCAGGAACAATGCACTGCCCAACAAATTGTTCTTACCACACAGAACAAAGAGATGAAATTCACCCAGAAACTCGAGCCGATCCAGGAGGCGGCCTACCTACTGTTTGAAGAAATTGAAGGCCAAGGAACACTACTAAAACAAGTAGTTGTTACAGTCGAGCAGTAACTAGAAGGACCTATCAGCGAAGCGGTTGTTTAGGAATCCATTGAGCAAGAAGCAGTAGCACAGAGACAAGTCGAAGTAGCTCGAGCCAAGCTCGAGACCTTCAAGGAAAATTTACCCAGACCTAAGTGACTCGGGACGAGTCATAGGTGAGTGTTGGGGGCCTGTTGGCCCTGACCAAGTTTTGAGGAACACTTAGTCATATTTGACCCTTTTTGGGACTTCAACAGCTTGTCAAAGATGGAACGCAACGTGAAGCAGAAATCGTGGAAGCTAGACCCCTTTTTGGGTCCTTTTGGGGGTTTTAGGATAATGTAATGGGAAAGGGATGTCGGCCCGTGGGTTTACCCATGCTTAGGCCCACTTTTGTATGTATAAATAGATATGAAGTAGATGTAAAGTAGGTTTGATTGCTTAGTGTAATTGGTAGCGCATCTATGTGATGTTGAATAAGTGTTATGTGCGAACTGTGTAAGGATTGCAAGGCTAAGTGCAAGTTACTGTGAGGTTTCTATAGGAAGCTAAGTGTTGTAACTCAAGGAAGAAGGATCTAGTGAGCTATGCATATCTTCTATCCTATGCGAAGAGGGATTTGGATGGCTCTGTGTTGTAACCTGATTAACTGAAGCTAATAAAGAAGAAGACTTTGTAGACGTAGCCCCAGGGTGGGGGTGAACCACAATAAATCGATGTGTTGTTCTCTGTGCCTCGACCTAGTGTGTTTGTCTTTTCCTTTACTAAGTGCTTTGATGTGTTTAGATAGATCTATTTATTCTTTGTGCTTCTGAGATATGAATGAATGTTAGATCTGGTATGTAAGATGGTTAGTGCTTGATCTGTCGAATCTAATCTATCATGTTGTGGTTAAGTGTTGAATTATCTTAGATCTAAGTACATACTGCGATGCTTTGTGCTATCTGTGAAATATCATAAGGGTTGAATATTGATGAATAATCTATGCTAGGTGATTTCTAAGTGTTATAATCACATATCTGTGTCCCATCTAAGGTTGCAGACACCTGAGTGTTGCAACCACCCCTGCCTCTACCTCGAGTGAGACTTCATCTGCTTCGCAAGTGTTGCCAAAAGTGTCGGTAGTTAGGGTTTTGATGGTGCATTTTTGTAGCGTTGAATTCTAGGTCTGCCCCTGTGCCAACAATGTCCCCACTTTAGGACATCAGGGTATTACAGGGTGTTATGATGACCAGAGTAGCCAGATGGAGATTATAGTGAGTACAGGAGATATTGAGGCATATTTTGGGGTCTGGCTTGCCTCACTCATCCTATTTCATCATTATGATCCATTCCGCACAGATTGGCTTTGGTTCCATTGCATTCCGACGAATTCCATGATTTTGAGTATTTTGAGCTATAGGTTAATTAAATTCACTGAAGAGGTCATTTTGGGCAGAATACTTGGAGGAACCTCTTAGTGTAATAGCTCATTGTAATCGGGAGGAATAACACTACAAGATAGGGTAATGAAAAGTGACTTTCAGTGGCCAGGGAATCCACAAGGAAAGATAAGGTGTTTTTCAGAGGTAAAAAGGTTAATTAATTAATTAAAGTGATTTAATTAATTAATTAATAATTAATAAATTAAAAGTCACTTTGGAGGGACAAGGTGAGCAGGAAGTATAAAAGAGAGGCAAGGGCCTCTATTCTCTCATTCATGTATGATTGTCTTTTGATATCTGGCTTCTAGCTAGCGAGCCTATACCTTGGGGGTTTTGAGGGTTTTGACTTAACAAACCCTAGAGGATGATTTGGTGGTGAAATATTCCACCTAGCCTATCCCAAGCTTGGTCTTGGGGATGCAATACTCCCCCACACCATTCTACTTTAGATATACTCAGTTGCAGGAGGGTTCTACACCAGCCACAGGTACAAGAGGAGAGAGGGTGCACCATTGGGGGTTTCCAGCAAGGGGGGCACACCATTCTTTGAGGGAAGTCCGTTCTAAGATATTGGAAGGGATTCAACATATTCTAGCACCTGGGTTTTCATTACAGGGTCTTGGCCATTAGATCTAGTGCATTCCGTAGGAGTTTCATGTGTCATTTGATTTATTGGATGCATTGGACGAATTGGAGAGAAGGAGGGCATTTTTGAGATTCAGATCTAGTCAGTTTGGAGGGGTTATACTTCAGATATGACCTGGAGAATTCACCTAGTCACTTGCAATGTCCCGATCTATCTTCCTAACAACTTTCAGGGAATTTGGAGGCCTTCTTCATCAGGGCCGAATTATTGGGCACTTCAGGGTTTCAGGAGGGCGTAGCTCCATTGGAGGATTTGATATTTGGAGGAGTTATACATAGCACTTCAGCCGCAGACTTCAGGAGGGGGATCCTATCACCCTGATCTATCATTCGATCGATTTTGGACTCATTTGGAGGCTTTCTTCAGTTGGGCCGAATTATTGAGGGTTTGAGCATGGCCTTTCTAGTTGGGGGTTTGGTAGTGCATACGACCTAGATCTCTTCTTGTATTCGCTCTTCATTGTTTATCCAGCATTTGGAGGTTTCATCTTCTTCCCGAGAGCATTTTGTAGCAGCTCTTATCGTGTTTATTGGATCCATCTGTTGATCATTCCAGATTGGCCTCACTCTTGTATCAAGTTCATGCTCATTATATAATAAAGGTCAGATCTTTGCTATTAGTTCCATATCTAGTGTATATTGTATTTCCATTGATTATATCTTCATATCTATGTGTGATAACTGAATATAAACCCTAAGGCTGAATTAAAGAAGTCAATCTGCAAGTAAACACGCAAACATAAGTAAATCAACAAAGTGTTTGACGAAATGTCACAACCAGAAACAGTTAAAAAAATCATGCAAAAACATGATGTTCCTGTCATCTTGGCTTGGGAACATTAAAACCTTAGATCACAGTCATAATCAAGTTTTAGTGTTCCCGATGGCTTTCTTTGAGCACATGGCACTAACTTGTTTGTTTTGTGTTTCTTGATGTTACAACTATATATTCATTTTGGAAGCCTCGTTGATCTAGATGTTATGAGCAGAACGAAATGAATATAGATTATTGAAAGATGCTTAACACAAAATCACATAGATACAGTAAAACTGGTTTTCTATTTAATAAGGAAATAAGTTGAAACTGTAAAATATAGCGAAAAACAAGCTTGTTGGAATGGTGGCGGCTTATCTTTGAGAAGAGATGTGACAATTGTGCTCATTCACAAGAAGATGATTAAAATGAGGCTCTGAAGGCCTTTTAACAATAGACAGGAATGTGAAAAACCCTATACATCCAAAAACCTAACCCTAGGAGATGAAGCACCAAAAGTCATGTGGGCCTCATTTGGGTAAGTTAGTACATCAACTTCCCAGGGTCGTAACTTTTCCATATGATCTACGTTTTAGGCGCACGATAGCACGCTGGAAAAGTCTAATCGAGAAGAATGATTTTCGACTAGCCCGGGTTAGTCCCTGAAGTAGTCACATGGGCCCCAAATCCCCAAAAAACATCGTTTAGGGCCTCAAAACGTTCTCGGAAGTTTGGAACCCGAAAAACTGTCAAAAAGCTGCCAAGGTGGAAAATTATTTTTCAAGCCAATGGAATAGGTGGGTAGCCACCGATATCTCCCTGAATCAATACTCCCTCTTTAGGAAGCAATGGTCTCCATTGCATTGAATTCCCCCATCGGATGAGGAAATTTCTGCTGAATTTGGCCCCGGGTGAGCCACTTGCCTTGGTGCAGGAGCTACCCTTCTTTGACGACTGGATAAAGCTGGATCCTTTGTTGTCGAGTGACCTTGATATTTGTGTCCATAGTATGATCATTGCATGCATGTTGCATGCAGTCATGGTTGATCTCTATTGGTTGCAACTGCTCTGTTATCTCTGAGGTGTCCAATAATGGTGGAAAATATGGTCGAAGGAGAGCCACGTCGAAGACTGGGTACAATCCAAGGAAAGGGGGAATGCTAAGCTCAAAATCATTGTCACCCACAACTTTGGTGATGGTTTACAGCCCATAATGGAGTGGGAGGAGCTTCCTATGGGGCCCTGTAAGGTGTTCTTTCTACAAGTGCAACCAAACTTTGTCACCCACCTGAAACTTATGTGGCACCCAATGTCGATCATGGAGATGCTTTTACTTAGCAGTAGACTTTTGTAGAATATCATAAACTTGTTGGCAGATGTGTTGGATATGCTCAATGAACCAGGTGGCTTTGTTAGCTTCTGGTGGAGCAGGGGACGACTCGGTCGAGGTGGTTTTCAGGGGTAGTACAACATCCATGGGGCCCAATGGTTGGAATCCCAACCCCACCTGAAAGGGGTTGTGGCTAGTTGAGTTATGAAGGGTGTGGTTGTAGCTATGCTTGACATAGGGAAGACTCTCATCCCATGTGTGTGGATGTTTTTAATTGTACATGTGCAGAATATGTACAATCATCCAATTGATGACCTCAGTTTGGCCATCTATCTAGGGGTGGAAGGAAATGGATTTGGTGAGCTTGGTATCCAGTAGTGACCAGAGGCTTGACCAGAATGTGTTGAGGAACCGACTTTCACGATCTGAGATAATGGTTTGTAGGATCCCAAAATGTACCCATACTCGTTCAAAGAAAATCTTAGCAGTGGCTTCTGCTGTGATATTTTTCTTGCAAGCGGCTAGAATCACCATCTTGGAAAAGCGATCAACAACCACAAAAACACAGTAATTTCCCCTCTTGGTGGACGGGAGGGCTGACATGTAGTCCATTGAGATGGATTTTGTTAGGGACCTAACCCCTCACGTAGGTAGAATAATATATTTCCATGTAATAAAGGTCAATATTAATAAGGCCTAGCAATAAGGAAGAATAATTCCAATGTAAGAAGACCTATTAGAAGCTTCTGCTTCTAGAAGGATCTTCCTCTAAATGGTTCTTTTGATATAAATATTTAGTATAAATAGGAGTTGAGGGTAAGAATAACTTTTGTCTTGGATATTATTGTAATAGAGCTCTGCTCTACTGGAGGTTTCCCCCTCGAAGAGGCAAGTGAACATTGCTCTCAGTAATCAAAGTGGCATTATTCTGGTATCATTTTGGTATTATTGTGGTGTTGTTTTGGTTATATTGTTGTTCATTTGCTAGTTCTAGTTATTTATTTCAGTTTTGCATACTTTTTATATCTAGAATATTACAAGTAGTGTCAGAGCACCTTCCTCGGCAGAAAATTGTGGGTTAATTTTTTTTTTAGGGTAGAGACGTATTCTAGCATCTTTAAGCTACAAAGATTTGTTGCTACGTGCATAAACCTATGGTCAGGGATTCATACACATAAGAAATACAAGTTGTACTCAAGAGCACATATGTTGGTCACCCTTGTAACCCCTGTTGGTACCCCTTTTAATGGTAGCGCATCCGACATCACATGTATACGGATCAAACTAGATCTCCTGAATCCCTCCATAGATAAACCGATCATTCGCCTGACTATTATAGTGCCACCGAGAACAGAAATTGGGAATATACTCTCTAGTAACTAGGTAGTCAGGTAGTATAGCTAAGGGCACAATCTAGCCTCCTTAGTTGGTGCCCTGAGATATTGGGCCGAGTACTACTATTGAACCCCGCACGTATATCAGAGAGCTATAGCACAGGGAAAACCCTTGTCTGTAGAACCCTTGAATACCTAACCTTTGGGAAGGAAACAAAAATAGAACAGACAAGATCTATTGCCACACAACGGTGTCTCCTGCATTCGAGTTGTGAAATTACTACACATTTCTTCCTATTAAACATTTGGGCATTTCATCACTGTAGTATTCTTTGAGACCTATTTCGTTTGATTTCTCACTTCGCCCTCATGACAGTCATACCTATCAGTTTTTGTCAATTTTTTTTGTGGACCCAATTCCCTTCCAACACCCTTATGTAAGCTTTACCCCATTGGATTCAACTCGTCACCCTGATCATTGTGATACACTTCACCCATAACCCATTTTCTATGTGGTCCCACCCGCCCCTTTTCGTGTTCCCTCGTCATCATGGCCCATACCCGTAGCCAAGACTTAGAATCTCACTTCAATACCTTTCACTCTAATTTCACAGAAACCCAACAAGAAGTGAGACAACTCAGTGCCAATATTGTCTCCATCAATCAAAAAATGCATTCCTCCATCATCGCTTCAATCACGGAACTCAAACAAGACCTCACTACCCAGCTTGAATCGGTCACTACGATGATCTGTACCAAGATGCATATCCCTACATATCTTCCCTTATCTGACTCACCTTTTCATACCAAAGGTGAAACTTCCTCTCATTCCTAGAATTTTCAGCCCCAATACTTACAGTGTGACCTACGTCTTCTATGTATGAATGTGACCAAATTTGATGGCTCAGATCCCACTGGTTGGGTAATTCAAATGGAACATTATTTCTCTTTGTATGGCATTATGGATGAATTGACCAAACTCTAGTATGGTTTTCTCCATCTAGATCCAGAACAATGGCAATGGTGGCAATGGAGAAAAAATGTCTGCCAAGGGTATGTGGCATGGACACACTTTGTGGAAAATCTTTATGAACGCTTTGACACTGACACCAACCATTTAGGTCGTTTGACAAAGTTGAAACAATCTGGCATGGTGGAAGACTTTATAGTTGCTTTTGAGAGACTGGATTTGTTAGAAAAACAGGACCATGGAGCAATAAAATAAAACAAATGCGGAATCAAAACATAGAAGATACACAATACAATAGAGACACAAATTTACGTGGTTCACCTAGTGTGGGCTACGTCCACCAGAGAAATTTCCAGGTCCTTCCTTTATTATTATCCAGCATATGAAGGGATACAACCTACAGCAAACCCGTTGTAACTTCCTCTTCTTTCTCTCACAGTCTCCTATCTCAAAATACAATATTCGCCATCAACCATAGTCGCAATACATTTCCCTCATAAAAGAGGGTTGCCTTCTAGGGAAAAAAACCATAACATAATCTCTATCATTAGATCTGCGACCTTATAATGAACGGTCCAGATTTACAATGAGATTACAATATACATTTACAAGGCAATTTTTCCTTCGGGGGACGCTGCCCCCGAACCCCCGCTTTCCCCCAGACCCCCCAGTCGGGGGGATAGCCCCCTCGGACCCCGCAGAGGGGGTACCCCCCTCTGCACTCCCCCGCATGGAAGAGTGTACATACTTATGGGGTGTAAATACTTCATGGGGTATAAGCATGGTTGAAAGTAAAAGACCATTGAATCAGGAAGATAATCAGGCTCCACAACCAACAGGATTTTCGTACAGAGGGCATGTCTAAAGATTTTTTCTAAGAATGCTTTATCAGTGGCCTCAAGGATGAGATTCGTGCCCATGTCCTCATGGATAGGCCTCAGAGTTGGGTGGATGCTACTAAAATATCTAAGGAAGCACAACAGGCTGTCTCTTCTCAAAACCAAAAACCCTCTTTTATTCCTCACACTAAACCAGTACTCCCACCCCTCCTTCTACTCCATTAAATATCCAGAAATTGACCAAGGATGAAATGGTTGAACTCTAACTCAAAGGACTTTGTTATAATTGTGATGAAAAATATTTTCTGGGACACAAGTGTAAGGAACAAAATCTTTTTATCACCATCTCGGAGGATGTTTCGGAAGAGAATGTTGAGGCTCCCCTTGTGTCAATGTCCCCTGAACCCACTGGTATAACCCCTCCCTCAGACCCTCCCGAAGTAGAACCGGTCATTTTCCTAAATGCTCTCACTCACTTCTCTGGTCCACAAAACCTCAAGCTAATTGGTTACATCAAGCACATGAAGGTCATCATTCTAGTTGATAGTGGAACCACCCATAATTTTATTCATCGCCACATTGCCCAAGAAAATAATTGTTATATCCGGGTAGTCAATAATTTTCAAATCATGATTGCCAATGGGGCCCATGAAATGTGGAGGGCGTTGTGAAAATGCGTGTCTCCAAATTCATGAATATCACCTATCGACATGGGAGGTTTTGATATTGTGTTGGGTGCAGAATAGCTAAGGACTTCGAGTCCCATTCTCATGGATTTTAAGGAATTAACCATGCAATTCAACCTGGAGGGCCAACAATATAAGTTCCAAGGCATCATCATCGGTTCCCATATATCATTAGTTCCCATCACATGGAAAATCTTCTCAAAAAAGGTCATTCTGGCATTATTTCCCAACTCCATGCCATATAAGCAACTGAGACACCCTTTGTCCCGCAGGACCTCCAATCCATCCTCTCTAAATATCAAGTGGTTTTTTCCACTCCCCAGGGACTCCTTCCTTCCTGTGGTGTTCATGATCATTCCATTCCCCTTGTCCCAGGTATCCTTCCTCCCAATATAGTCCCTATCGTCACCCCTTTTCCCAAAAAAATGAAATTAAGAAAATTGTTCAAGAACTGCTCAACGCAGGTGTTATCCGCCCAAGTACGAGACCCTACTCTTCTCCTGTGGTCATGGTCCTTAATAAAGAAGGTTGTTGGCACATGTGTCTGAACCTTTGCACCCTCAACAAACTCACCATTAAAGACAAATTTCCCATTTCTGTCATCGATGACCTATTCGATGAATTGAGTGGCACCTGGTTCTTTACTAAACTTGATCTTCGTTTTGGCTACCACCAAATCTGTATGAAAGAGGAAGACATTCCTAAGACTACATTTATAACTCATGAGGGCCACTATGAGTTTTTGGTCATGCCCTTTGTCCTGTGTAATGCTCCCTCCACTTTCCAAAGCCTCATGAATCATGTATTCTATCCTTTTCTCTATCATTTTGTCTTAGTTTTCTTTGATGATATCCTCATCTATAGTAAAACCTGGACAACCCACCTTTCTCATGTGGATCGAGTTCTCCATCTCCTCTCTCAGCACCAACTTTTCCTCAAATAATTTAAATGTGTTTTTGGCGCCTCATAAGTCAAGTACTTGGGTCATCTTGTTGGAAAGGCCAACGTCAGGGTGGATCCTAAAAAGATTGAAATTATGCAAGATTCGCCTCACCCAAAGACTCTCAAAATCTTGCATGGATTTCTGGGTTTAACAGGTTATTATCGCAAGTTTGTTAATAATTATGGAAAGATTGTGGCGCCTCTCACAACACTCCTTAAAATGAATTCTTTCACTTGGACTTTAGCAGTTTCTCAGGATTTTCAAACCTTGAAGATGGCCATGTGCACCACTCCAGTCCTGGCCCTTCCTAATTTCACAGACACCTTTGTCCTAGAATGTGATGCTTCTCGGAAAGGAATTGGTGTTTTCTTCATGCAAGAGGGTCGACCTTTGTCCTTTACTGGAAAACAACTATCAGAGCACAATTTGAGCAAATCAATATATGAAAAGGAAATGTTGGCTATTTTGTATACGATGGATCTTTGGGTGCCCTTATCTATTGGGGAAATGCTTCCAAATTAAGACATATCATCAAATCCTCAAGTATTTCTTGGAACAAGGCCTTTCCTCCCCAGAGCAACAAAAATGGGTGACTGAGCTCTTTGGATGTGATTATGAGATCATTTACAAAAAAGGAAAAGACAATGTGGTTGTTGATGCACTTTATAGAAAATATGAAAAAGAAGGGTCCATTTTTTCTCTCTCCTTCATTGTACCAGGTTAGATTCAGGCTATTCGCCAAGAATGGCTACACAATCCCAAAATTTTGCATTTGATACAACAATGCAGTCCAATTCTCCAGTTCCCCCAGGGTACTCTTGGCTCAATGATGAGCTTAGATACAAAGGTCATTTGTATTTAATTAAACAGTCAAAACTTAAATCCATGGTACTTTCTAAGCTTCATGCTACACCCACAGCTGGGCACTCCGGGTTTACCAAAACCTATGACAGAGTCAAACATTCTTTTTTCTGAGATGGTCTGAAACAGGACGTTCGTAATTTTGTGGTTGAATGTGATGTGTGTCAACACAACAAGGGAGAAACAGTCAAATCTCTTGGCACACTACAACCACTTAAGATTCCACCTTCTATTTGGTGGGATGTCTCTATGGATTTTATTGTAGATTTACCTAAATTGGGCAATAAATCAGTCATCATGGTGGTAGTTGATCGTCTTTCCAAGTATCCTCATTTATGTTTTCTTCAACACCCATTTACAACATCCAATATGGCTCAAATTTTCATGGATCAAGTCTTCAAGATTCATGGCATGCCGCATTCTATTGTTTTTTATCGTGACCCAACTGTTGATTAATTGGGTTGGTTTTCATTGATGTCAACCCTTGAAGAAAGTCTGGTAGCGAATTATGGTAGCACAAAGGTTTGGGTAATGGAACCAAGTTTGTTTGATGTATAATGTTATGAGTTTTGATATATTTGCAGGTAAGACTATTCTAGATGGATAGTACATGTCATTCCATTTATGGTGGTATGTAAAACATCACATAACTCCTCACGGTTAGAGAGTTATGGCCATGTGAAGTTGGAGAACCCTAATGAGTCATCTAGAAGCCCCAAAAGGTCAAAGTAGTCAAAGTGCTTGCAAAGAATAGATTATTTAAATAATCAAGTGAAGTGACAAAGTCAAAGAGGATTATTTAAATAATAAAGTGAAGTGACAAAGTCAAAGAGGATTATTTAAATAATAAAGTGAAGTGACAAAGTCAA
>JZKD02S1675214.1:381818-392799 GCA_000966675.3 Picea glauca
TCAAAGAGGATTATTTAAATAATAAAGTGAAGTGACAAAGTCAAGGAGGATTATTTAAATAATAAAGTAAATGGAGAACTTTCTAATTATGGAAAGTGGTTATAAGAAGGTTAAACCTAAAATTAGAAAAATGGGTTAAGTGGTCAAGTGGCTATTGGATACATGGAAAAGTGGCAAATTGGGCAAAGTTGGGCATAAGTGACTATCTAAACAAAGTGGCTATGTGGGAAAAGTGACCTAGAAGATGCTTCTAAGGAAGCTACTTGGAGAGTATAAATAAGAGGCAAGGCTCTCTCATTTTGATTACACTTGAGCATATTGAATATCTACAAGTGACTGAGGTAACCAAAGGATATCTAAAACGAATTTCAGAGGGAAGGTGAAGTAAAGAAGGACGAAATTCAAGGGAGGATAAATTCTTTTGATGATACTTTCCAAGGCATGTTATTTATAGGTCATCTCACCATTTTTGCAATAAAAATTTTTCTAAAATGATTCAGACCATGAAATTGGGAGGCCTTTGAAGAAACATATCCAAGTAGTTGTGGTACAAATTTCATCTTTTGGGTCGTTGTATTTTTGGAGTTACACTCAATGGAAAATAGGGTTTGTGGTTAGTCCTGAAACTAGTCTAAAACAAGTGTTTCGAGTAAAAATGTCATAACTTCTTCATAACAAATCCAAATTTTCAGTAAGACCAAATGTGTTGGTTAGATTATAGTTTGTAGTATTCTAGGTACAATTTTCAGATCCATACAACAAATATTTCGTGCGGGGCACGCTCTACACGTTCGCTCTCTAGAATAAGCTGGAATTCAACAAGGTATGTCATTTTTGCTATAACTCCTTTTCTGAGAGGTTTCAAGTAGTGACACCTGGAGGAATTGCATAAAACACACTGAATAAAATTGTGTACTATTTCCATATATTTATTCATTATAGGGACATAGTTATGATTATTTCAATTTAGGGTTGTTGACTAATCCAAAACTAGTCATGTAAGACTAAAGTAAAGTTTGATGAAAATGCTAGTCTCTTGTTGTTAAAGTTAAGGAAGGTTTGCAAGTATGTGATCATATACACCAGGTCTACTATAGAGTTATGAATCGGATTCAGATGATGAAATTGATGAGGGCTTTTGGTTGAGGTACATGTTGGGTACATGGTTGAGACAAGTAGTTGATGAGTTGGCACATACATGAGGTGTATAATTGATAATGTTGGTACATCTTGATGAGTCATATTTGATGAGTAGTTGATAATTTATTGGTACATGGTTGGAGGAACATTTTAGTAGTATTGATGACACATGGTTTATGAATGATGTAGCATACTTGTATTGGTATATTATTAGAAGCACATATTGATCTTGGTGATGATTATGAGTTGTTGTGTTATGCTTGGTTGATGCACATCTTTGAGATTTGTCTTGGTGATTGATATTGGTGAGTAGATCTAATTTGGTTGATAAGATTGATGAGACAAGTTGTTGTGATAGGTTGTTTGGACAGGTTATTGTGAAAAGTTGTTTGGATAGGTTGTTGTGACATGTTATTTGTACAAGTTTGGTGCATGGTTGATGCACTTGTTCATGGTACAGGTTGAGGTACAAGTTGGTGCATGGTTGATGCACTTGTTTATGGTACACGGTGCATGGTTGATGCACGTGTTTATAGTACAGGTTGATTACAGGTTGATGCATGGTTCAAGTTATTGGTACAGGTTGTTTGGTGCAGGTTGATTGGTACAGGTTTACAATAGTATATCTCACAGTGATAATGTGACAGTGGTTCCATCATTATACTTATATGTCAAGGTGGTTGGATGGGGCAAGAACAGGTGGTTGTAGCCACCTTTCGATTGTAGCCAAAGAACATAGGGGGTTGTAGCCTCCTTCTGGTTGTATCCAGAGAATTGGGGAGTTGGAGCTTCCCTCAAGTTGTAGCCTGAGAAACTAGGGGGTTGGAGCCTCCTTCCAGTTGTAGCTGGAAAAAAAAGGAAGTTGGTGCTTCTAATGAATGAAATTCTTCAATACATATAAGAAAAAGAATTATGTGGTTTTCTCCCACTTTGGGTTTCCACATAAAAAATTGGTGTACTGTGTATGTGTATGATTACTCATTTGTTCATTGTTTATTTACTCTGCAACTATTGGATGATAATTCTACATTGATATAAAACTTTCATTTTATGGTGAAAAATGATTAAATTGCTCTATTACTAATTCACCCCCCTCTCAGTAATCCAACACCAACTTTCAGCAACAATTTTTGTCAAGAATTGTTCAAGCTACAAGGTGCCCAATTGCATCTCAGTGCATCTTATCATCCCCAGACTGATGGTCAAACTAAAATTGTCAACAAGTGTTTGGAAACATATTTGAGGTGTTTTGCATCAGAAAGGAAAAATCAATGGGCTCAATGGTTACCAATCGTTGAATGGTTGTACAACACTTCATACCATACAACTACCCGCATGACTCCTTTTGAAGCGTTATATGGACAAAAGCCACCTTCAATTCTCTCATATTTTCCAAGTGTCTCGAAGGTCCAGGTGGTTGACCAAACGCTTATAGTTCGAGAGGCTATTCTATGTACCCTCAAAGAGAATTTGGTCATGGCCCATAATCACATGAAGCAACAAGTAGACCAAGGTCGCTCCAAATGTCAATTTGTAGAAGGGGATCATGTGTTTCTTCGACTGCAAGCTTACAAGAAAAATTCCCTCAAGGCTGACCATTGTCAGAAAATGGCACCCAAATTTTATGGTCCTTATACTGTTCTCAAGCATGTGGGACAGGTGTCCTATCAATTATCTTTTCCCAGTCATTCTAAGATCCATCCGATTTTTCATGTTTCCTTCTTAAAGAAGGTGATTGGAACTAAGTTCCAAACTCAAACCAACCTTCCCGAGTTGGACAAAGAAGGCCTCACTTGGATACAACCACAAGAATTTTTGGACCAGCATGAGTGTCATCTACATCAATCAAGGAAGTGTTAGTCCCGTGGAAAGACACAACCCCAACAGATGCCACTTGGGAACTAGCTACCATTCTGCAACAATTTCCTCATCTCAAGCCTTGAGGACAAGGTTATTTTTAAGGGGGAGGACATGTTAGGGACCTAACCTCTCACGTAGGTAGAATAATATATTTCCATGTAACAAAGGTCAATATTAATAAGGCCTAGCAATAAGAAAGAATAAGTCCAATGTAAGAAGACTTAATAGAAGCTTTTGTTTCTAGAAGAATCTTCCTCTAGATGGTTCTTTTGATAGACATATTTAGTATAAATAGGAGTCGAGGGTATGAGAACTTTTTTCTTGGATATTATTTTAATAGAGCTCTACTCTGTTGGAGGTTTCCCCCTCGAAGAGGCAAGTGAAAATTTCTCTCAGTAATCAAAGAGTTCTTTCTGGTGTTATTCTGGTATCATTTTGGTATTATTGTGATGTTGTTCTGGTTATATTGTTGTTCATATACTAGTTCTAGCTATTTATTTCAGTTATGCATACTTTTTATATCTAGAATATTACATATTCCCACGGCCTATCACGAGTGGGAAGAGGGGTGTACAAGCCATATTTCTTAGTGCTTGGTTTGGAAATAGCGCAAGTGGTGCAAGATTTGATATACTTACTGACATCTTGTCGAAGTTTCGACCAGCAGAAATGTTTCTGCAGCACTACCACTATCTTTTCAACGCCAAATTGTCATGCCACCCAGCTGTAGTGAGCTTCCCAAATCATCTTCGCACACTCGCTTGATGGAATGCAAAGATGGCTTGGACGACACAACAACCCATATTGAATATGGAAATTAGCGACCACTGAGTTGGGGCCCAACATTTGGTAGGTGGTGGAGAATTTAGGGTCTATCTCATAGAGGTGGGGCCATCCAGAGATCTCGTGGCCACAAGAGTATAGCACCGTGATGAGTGTCGCGACTAGAGGTCAGCTAAGGAAATCAGCAACTCGGTTGGTATTTCATGTTTTATACTTGATGTTGAGGTGGAACTGTTGCAAGTATGTGGACCACTTCTGATGGCGATCATTCTACAATTTTCCTTGGGTCTGCATGAACTGTAGTGGCTTGTGATCAGTGTGGATGACTGTCTCCTTCCCAAGAATGTAATGTCTCCACTAGCGGCAGGCTTGCACAATGGAGTACATTTCTTTGTCATAAGTAGGGTACTTACGGACAACATATGACAGTGTCTCTCTATGATATGCCACGGGGTGGTCGTGATGAGTGAGAACGACGCACAAAACATAGTTTGAAGCATATGTCTTGATCTCAAAGGGATGTTGCAGGTCCGGTAATGAAAGTAATGGGGATGAGCATAAATGTTTTTTCAAGTCATAAAAGTCTTTTTGTTGGGACAATCCCCACACAAATTTTTCCTTACCACCACCCCTGGTTACTTGGTTGAGGGCCCATGCGATATGAGAGAATCCCAACACGAACCCGCGATAGAAATTGGCGAGGCCCAAGAAGCTCTGAAGTTCAGTAAGTGTGGTTGGGGTTGGCTAGTCACGGATGACATGGATCTTGGATGGATCCACATGAAAACCATGATGATCAACGATGTATCCTAAGTAATGGACCTTGTCCATGCCGAAGGATCATTTTTCCAAGTTTGCATATAGTTTGTGTTGTCGCAGGGTGTGCAAAACCCTCTGAATATGTTGCAAGTGTTCGGCCCAAGTCTTAATGTAGATGAGGATGTCATCTAGATACACCACTACAAAAGTATTGGTGAAAGGTCATAGGATATCATCCATCATCCTCATAAAATTTGTTGGAGCATTTGTCAAACTAAAGGGCATGACCAACCATTCAAAAAGACATTCTTTTGACTTGAAAGCGGTCTTCCATACATCTGTTTTTTCTATTGGGACCTAGTGGTTGCCAAAATTCAAATCAATCTTACTAAAGTATTTGGCCCTCGTGAGCTGATCAAGGAGGTCTTTGATTCGGAGAATCGGATACCGGTTTCGGACTATGATTTTATTCAAGGCCTGGTAATCAATGCAGAGTCGCCAGGTCTCGTCTTTCTTATGCACCATCACGATTGGACTCCCACAAGGCGATGAGATGGGACGGATGTGCCCCTTCTGGAGAAGTTCTTGGATCGACCTCTTGATCTCCTCTTTTCTAACAGAGAGCGGTGGTAGACTGACCAATTGGGTATCGGTGTGCTTGGGGTCAGATCAATGGGATGCTTGACCTGGCAGTGCAGAGGTACCCCGATAGGAGAGGAGAATATATCTAAGTATTATTCCACAACCTTATCCACTTGCTTCTGTTGTGTGGAGAGATCGATCACGGAGGCCCTAGATGTGGCTACGATATTTCACTTACTCTGAGAGAAAATCACGAAGAAGACAAATTTCTCGGTCGAAGAGATGACCTTCCTGCATTGCTTGGCAGAGATCAAAGAAATATCACTAGGAGGGACTACCTCGAGTATCCTGTACAATTTCATGTTCAAAGTAATAATAACTCTACGAGGCCTAGACTAATATACAACATGATGTTTCCATAAATAAGGTTGACCCAAAAGAACATTACAAACTTCGAGAGGAGAAACATCACAAAATACCTTGTCTTTGAAAGGCTTGATGACGTACGACAGTCGGCACTGTTGGATGACGTGAAGATCGCTTCCTTAGCGGAGCCATCCAATGGTGTAGGGTTGTGGGTGTGGCGTTGTCAACAGAGCCATGCACTTAATGACCTCTGTTGAGATGAGGTTCTTCTAGCTACCGCTATCAACGATGAAGTGCAGCGGGGTGCCTTTTACTCACATTTGTGAATGGAAAAGGAGCTCGCCTTCTTCTGGCTCGTCTGATTCACCAGGCTGGATCTTGGTGGTAGAAACGGTGAAACTGGGTTCCACGTCAATGATCCATCTTTCCCTTTATGGTTTTGACTTAGATTCAGAACCTGCATCTGATTCAGAGGCTTTCACTTCGGCCACCAACGACTGCTTTGAGTGACAATCAGTAGTGTTATGCCAAGGGCTCTTATGGTAGTCGCACCACCTCCCAATATCCTTCTTTGGCTTTTTGGTGTCCTTCTTTGCCTGCGGATTGAACTGGTTTTTCTGATACTGTCCATCTTTGCTTTGTCCTTTGTTCTATGGGTTGGAGCCACCCTTTCCTGGATTTTGTTGTGAGGGGTTCCCAGGCCCAAATTGTTGTGTCTTTTGTTTGAGTTTCTGCTCAATTTTGATGGCATGTCGGTAGGTCGCGCCGAAGGATAAGATGTTGAGAAATTTCATTTTGTTTTGGATGTATCTATGCAAAGCACCACGATACTTGAGCACCAGATGTCACTCTGAATATTTGATACCCATCTTGGTGCGTAAGGTATGGAAGATATTTTTGAACTTTGGCACTGCTTGGTCTCTTTCTTTCCATAGTGTGGTCCATTTGGTATACAAGTCGTTATAACTTCTGACAGGATAGTATTGTTCCTTAATAGCATCCCTGAAGGATTCCTAGGTGGTCGTGATTGTAAATAATGAGGTTTCCTCTGTTTCCTTTTGCTCGTAGAAAGTTTCCCACCAATCTTTAACATGGGGAACGACTTTGAGGGGTGCAAAAGTAGTCTTTTCTCTATTCGAAAATTTATGGAAAGAAAAATACCCTTCTGGTAGATTCAACCACTTGTCTACAACATCTGCATCTATCTGACCTTCAAATATAGGAATATTGAAGTTGATTTGTACCTTGAAGGGGTGGCACCTCCGCTCAAGGAAGATGCGTCGCCTGTTGGTAGTTGCCGAAGGATTTGCATGAAACTATCCATCATCTTGTTCCTTTGTTGTGTGAGGGATTCCTCAAGAAACATTTTGAAAGAACCTCATGTCCCGTCATATTTCTTTTCTCCTACCATGAGAGGTTGCTTGGGCGTGCGAGAGCTTTTTTCCTCAAGAGAAACAACCTTGAGACCCAATTCTTTGAACCCTGACCTCGTTGGGGACATGCATTAAAACGACAAGGAACAAACCGCTCTGATACCACTGATCCAGATTTTATGAGCAGAACGAAATGAATACAGATTATTAAAATATGCTTAACACAAAATCACAAAGATACAGTAAAACTAGTTTTCTATTCAATAAGGAAATAAGATGAAACTATAAAATGCAGCGGAAAACAAGCTTGCTAGAATGGTGGTGGCTTATCTCTGAGAAGAGATGTGACGGTTACGCTCATTCGCAAGAAGATGATTACAATGAGGCTCTGAAGGCCTTTTTACAATAAACAGGAATTTCAAAAACCCTAGACATCTAAAAACCTAATCCTAGGAGATGAAGCGCCAAAAGTCATGTGTGCCCCGTTTGGGTAAGTTAGTACATCAACTTCCCAGGGTCGTAACTTTTGCATACGATCTCAATTTTAGGTGCACGATAGCCCGTTGGAAAGGTATAACCAAGAAGAACGATTTTTGACTAGCCCAATTTAATGCCTATGATAATCAACTGGGACCCAAATCCAAAAAAAACATCGTTTAGGGCCTCAAAACGACCCCACAAGTTTGGAACCCAAAAAACTATCGAAAAAACTGCGAAGGTGGAAAACTGTTTTTCGAGCCAGTGGAATAGGTGGGTGGCCACCGATATCCACCTGGATCACTCATCTAGAATCATATGGGTTAATCATAACACCTACAGGTCTTGCGTTGGTTCTGAAACACACTTTGGGATAAATTTTGTTCCTTCAACTCCTAGACAGTGCTAAGCGCACTGGATGTCATTTGGCAATTTTGGCGTATTTATATATTTGTGATATTAATGCATGATATCGGTCTTAATGGGTGGATCAAGAGCATGTACATCACATATGACCCAAGAACTGACAAAATTAGATTTGGATGAAGCACCAATGAATGAGGGAACTGAACTTTCACTAAAAATTCCTTTGGGCACAATTTTTCGGTGCCCGTCAAAGTGAAATTTTCATCTCTGAAACAGGCTAAATGAATTATTCTCGCCATTATGATTCCAATGTAGTTGGTGCAAAATCTGATGTCCGAAAGTGCCAAAACAATCGTCTAGGATTTCCCACCAAGAAAGCCTCGATAGTCATGGCCTTAGTTGTCCCCATACCCCTATACATATTTATTCATAAAGAGTTTTGGTGTATATTAAATGATATATCCATTGCATTAAGAGCACGCACATGCTCCTATGACTTGACTAAGTTGTAGTTGTTGTTCGTTTATGCTCAGTAGGAATGTGTGTGCATTCCTAGAACGTACACATGCTTTAGTGAGCATGTGTTCTAGGAACACATTGCGCGTTCCTGTTGGGTATTTTCCAGTGCCAAGCACACACAATGGCGTGGAAATGGAAATGGCAGGGCATGGAATGTTAGGGTCCTAACCTGCACATAGGTAGATTAATATATTCAGATGTAATAAAGGTCAATATTAATAAGGCCTTTCAATAAAATAGAATAAGGCGAATGTAAGAAGACCTAATAGAAGCTTCCGCTTCTAGAAGGATCTTCCTCTAGATGCTTCTCTTGATAGACATATTTAGTATAAATAAGGGTTGAGGGTATGAAAACCCTAGATTAGAGATTATTACAACAGAGCGCTGCTCGATTGGAGGTTGTCCCCTGGAAGAGGCCTGTGAACATTGCTTTCTGAATCAAAGTGTTATTTATGTTGTTGTTCTTATATCATTTATGTGTTATTATGGAGATTATGCTAGATATATTACTGCTATTCTTCCATTTCTAGCATTTTATTTATGTTCTGCATAATTATTATATCTGGTATCTTGCAACTGATATCAGAGCACTTTCCTTGGTAGAAATTGTGGGAATTTTTTTCCAGGGTAGAGACGTATTCTGGCGTCTTTAAACCACATAAATCTATCATTACGCGCATAAACCCACGATTGAGGGATTCATACACGCAAGAAATACAAGTGGTTCTTAAGCGCACATCTGTTGGCCACCCTCGTAACCCTTGTTGGTACCCCTTTGAGTGGTAGCGCATCAAACAGCACCTGTGTACGGATCGAACTAGATTTCCTAAAGCCCTCTTTAGATAAACCTATCAGTCGTCGGACTGCTATAGTGTCACCGAGAAAAGCACTCAGGAACATACTCTCTAGTACCTGGCTAGTCAGGTAGTACGGCTAAGGGTACGGTCTATTCTCCTTAGTTAGTGCCCTGAGATATTGAGCTGAGGACTATTGTTAGACCCCGCACATATATCAGAGAACTATAGCACAGGGAAAACGCTTGTCTGTAGAACCCTTGAATACCTAACCCTTGGGGGACAGAAACATAAACAAATTAAAAACAAACCAGATATATTGTCGCGCAACTGTGTTCGGGTTGCCAAGTAAATACACATCTCTTTCTGGTTAAGCATTTGGGGATGTCATCACTGCAATATTCTTCAGACCGGAGTATAACTCCGCAGGTGTAAAAAAAAAAAAAAAAAGTCAAGAAATATTGTCACCACTATTTGAAACCTATTCCATTGTATGCATCTCTCTACCCTTATCACATTCATACATATCCTTTTTCGAAAAAAAAAAATTGACCCCGCCCGCCCCTTTTCTGTTCACCCATTCTCATGGCCCATACCCGTAGCCAAGACCTGGAAGCTCGCTTCAACACCATGCAATCTGGTTTCCTAGAAACCCAAAAAGAAGTGAAACAACTCAGTGTTGTCGTTGCCTCCATCAATTCATCCATCAATGCTACCATAAATACAACCATACAGTCCTCAATGGAGGAAATCAAACAAGAACTGACCACCCAGCTTGAATCTGTCTTTGCATCACTATGCACCAAACTGAAGATCCCTACAAATGACCATTTCTCTGAAGCACCTCCAAAGAATGAAGGCAAAACTTCTTCCCATTCCCATACCTTTCAATCCCATCACTTTCAACGTGACATACGCCTTCCGCAGGTGGACGTGACCAAATTTGATGGCTCGGAGCCCACTGGTTGGGTAACCCAAATGGAACATTATTTCTCCTTATATGGCATTACAGATGACTTGGCCAAACTCCGATATGGTGTTCTCCATCTATATCAAGAACGTTGGCAATGGTGGAAATCGAGAAAAACTTCCAGTCAAGGGTATATTGTTTGGACCCAATTTCTCACTAAGCTTTATGAACGCTTTGACATGGACACCAACCATTTGGGCCGTTTGACAAATTTGAAACAATCTGGAATAGTAGAAGACTTCATAGCTTCCTTTGAATGCCTGGCTTTTCGAACAGAGGGCATGACTGATGCTTTCTTTCGAAAGTGTTTTATTAGTGGCCTCAAGGAGGAGATTCGGGCCCATGTCCTCATGGCTTGACCCTCGACTTGGGTGGAGGCTAATAAAAGAGCTAAAGAATCACAACAGGTTGTATCATCTCAAAACCGAAAACCCTCCTTTATCTCTCGCCCTAAACCTGTCACTCCCACTACTCCCTCCACCCCATTAAAAATCCAAAAATTGACCAGGGCTGAAATGGATGAATGCCAACTCAAAGGCCTTCATTATAATTGTGATGACAAATATTTCTCGGGCCACAAGTGTAAAGAACAAAAGATTTTTATGGCCATCTCTGAGGACATTTCAGAAGAGGATGTTGAAACTCCCCTTGTGTCTGAGTCACCTGAAATCACTGACATAACCCCTCCCTCAGACCCTCCCGAAGTAGAACCCGTCATTTCCCTCAATGCTCTCACTGGCTTTTACACTCCCCAAACCCTCAAGTTAATCGGTTACATCAAGCATCGAAAGGTCATCATTCTGGTTGATAGTGGAAGCGCCCATAATTTTATTCATCACCGCATTGCCCAAGAAACTCATTGCTACATCCATGTTGACAACAATTTCCAAATCATGATTGTCAATGGTGGTTCCATGAAATGTGGAGGGCGCTGTGAAAATGTGTGTCTCCAAATCGGTGACTACCACCTAAAATCCCATATGTTTGCTATC
>JZKD02S1675214.1:423667-447750 GCA_000966675.3 Picea glauca
TCATTCATTCATATTCTTTATTGCTGGAACAACAACAATAGAGATTTTGGCTGGAGCGATCCACAGCGA
This sequence comes from Picea glauca, assembly GCA_000966675.3. Classification (NCBI taxonomy): domain Eukaryota; kingdom Viridiplantae; phylum Streptophyta; class Pinopsida; order Pinales; family Pinaceae; genus Picea; species Picea glauca. Next base: position 423,737 of record JZKD02S1675214.1, read on the forward strand.
AGATAGGTTACATGTTATCTGCAAGACACTTATACATCGTCCGGGGAGAAGATCAGCGCTATTGGCATTGGATATCTCGACATGACTCTAGGTGAGATTTGATCATCAATTTTATTGTTATTGTTTTTGTTGTTAAAAAACATGGGAAGGGTTTTGCTTTTAATTTCAGAATTTTTTTTGCTCAGCGATTTTATTGTTAAAATTTATTGAAGTATATATATCTACTTTACTTCTCTAGATTTGAACTTGTGATGTTTGAAGAAAAAAACACATATTTTTAACCATTAGACTTACTCAAACTGTATTATATTATATTGTTGTGATGTTTGAAGAAAAAAACACATATTCTTAACCATTAAACTCACTCAAACTGTATTATATTATATTGTTGTTAAGTTTGATAGATTAATTCGAATAATGGAAAGCTTTACGCTTCATGCTAAAGTTCCCACTAGATTTTCTGAAAACTGATATAATGTTGATATAAATTGTGTGTTCAGATTCGAAGAGGTTGCGGAATTATTAATGATTTGCTGGTTGGAGGTCCGAGGTGGAATCGACTGCAGGCTTTTGTCTGCGAATACCGTGTACAAAGTGGTGTTTCTCCTTAAATTTGGAGAACATTCCTGTGGGTGGAGTGAAGTGCCCATTAAGTTTTCGGTTACAACGCCAGACGGAGATCAGATGGAATTGGATCAGCTTTTGATAGAACGACAAGGAGAAAGGAAGCGTATAAATGCAGGTGGGTGGATGGAAGTGGTTGCAGGGGAATTTACAGTGAGAGCAGCAGAAGATACTGATGATGAATTTTCTTCTCTGGTCAGATTTGTTATGAATGACGAGAAATTGAATTGGTGGAAAGGTGGGCTTCTTATAGATGGAGTGACGATTGAACCTAAGACAACTTAATGGAATTTATTTTCTATATCGGATGGTTGATGTTTGGTAGATGCTGTTGGTTTCGCCCCTATCTTGGCTTGGTGTGTTTTGTTTTGTTCCGCAAGTTGCAGCGGAGATCTTTCTTCCTCGTGTTTTCCGCTGATCTAAATTATCTAATGCACAGCATAATGAAGAAGAATTTATGTATGTTGTACTTTAAACAATTTTGGATTGAAGAACGAAGACGAGGACCAGCGCAAATTATTCAAAATAGCTTGTTTTTCACGAACCTTACTTTGGATCTGGGCCAAGATTAATTTAGGTCTTCGCTAAGATTATTAGATAGCCCGTTGATTAGTTCAGGTTTCCAAATAAAGAAAAACTTCAGGAATTTTTTAAAGTCGCATATATGGTGTCATAGAGTATAAATTTTGTTTAATTAGAAACTCTTTTAAATTGTGTGTTACTTGGTTTATTTAATATCTAATTATTCTATAATGCACAAGTTCTGATGAATTTTTTAAAATTTATTAAATCATTTTTCTCAAAATTAAATAAATGTAATCTTCAATGATGGTTGTCTTCACTACATGGATTACATGTAGACAAGTGAGCTATGTAGACAAGTGAGTTATGATAAGTTTTTTAGGGACTTAACCTCCCTAACCCTTTAAGTAGGTAAAATAGTATATTTTCATGTAATAAAGGTAGACACTAGTTAATACAGCCTATTTAATAAATGTGAACAAGTCAATGTAAGAAGACCTAATAGAAGCTTTGTTTCTAGAATGATCTTCTCTAGAATAATCTTTAAAAGATATAATTAGTATAAATAACGAGGCATGAGAAGTCTTTGTCTTGAAAATTATTGTAATAGAGCTATGCTTTGCTCAAGGTTGTCCCCTTGAAGATGCAAGTGAACATTGCTTTCTTTGAATAAAGGTATCATTTATGGTGTTGTTCTTTTCAATATTTTGGTGTTCCATTGATATTTGTTGAATATTCATATTTTTGCATATTATATTACATCTGTTACCTCACAAGTGGTATCACAGTACTTTCCTTAGAAGGAATTGTGGGTTATTTTTTTTCCAGGGTAGAGACGTGTTTCAATGTCTTAAAACTACAGTGATTTGTCGTTCAACACATAAATCTGCGGTCAAAGAAGCATACACGTCGGAAATACAAGAGGTTTTTAAGTTCACATTGTGGGACACCCTTGTGACCCTTGTTGGTACCCCTTCAAGTGGTAGCGCATTAGAAAACACCTGTATACGGACTGGCCTAGGTATCTTGAAGCACGTTATAGATCAACCGATCAGCTACCTAACTGCTATAGTTCAACTAAAAAAAACACTTAGGAAGATACTCTCTAGTACTTGGGTAATTGGGTAGTACGACTAAGGGTACGGTCTAGCCTTCTTAGTTGGTGGCCTAAGATATTGGGTTGAGTACTATCGTTCGACCACGCACGTATATCTGAGTTATAGCACATGAAAAACCCTTGTTTGTAGGAACCTTGAAAAACCCTAATCCTTGGGACGAAAACAAAACAAACAAGGAACAAAAGAGATTTAATTTTTTATAACCTTGCCTCCTACATTATGGTTTTGAAATTACTACACTTTTTTTTCTATTAAGAATTTGGGCATTTCGACACTACAATATTATTCAGATCAGAGTATAACTCTGTGGGAGTAAAAAAAAGTCTAGCACATGCCCGCACCCTTATTTGAGACCTATCCCATTGGACTCCTCTTTCTGTCCTAGTCGTCGTGATATTTATCATTTTTAAGTTTTTTTTTTTTCGTGTGGTCTCGACCCCCTTCCCGACACCCTTATTTGGGACCTATCCCATTGGATTCCCCTTCTCGCATTGATCGCTATGGTATCTATCACTTGTAAAAAAAATATCATGGACCTACCCACCCTTTTCAAACACCCCTCTTTCCCACCTCTTCCTATGTTTCCCCTTCACCATGGCCAACACCTGCAACCAAGAACTTGAAAATCGCATCAATACCCACATAGATGACAAATTGGACTCATGAAAGAGGAACTGAAGAAGGACATAAATTCTCACCTTGCCAACTAGTTTGCATCCCACCTTGATTCTCTGGTTGACTCCTCTTCTACCAAGATCCTGGAAAAATTGTCATTTCCTCGAGCACATACCTCATCTGAAAAACATGTTGTGCCCCACAACAACCTCCCAATTTTCTTGTCTTAGCCTCTATCCAAGACAAGAAATTTCCTCCCTCCCCTTTAATTCTTCCAATTGGGACCCTCACACTCTCTCTCTCTCGTGCAAATAGCTACACCCAAATTCTCCTCACCCTACCTCTCTTTACCACTTATGGTTACTCCACGGATCACTTATACCCAACAATGTGCACTTCGGTGAGTCCCCTCTTCTTGCGTTGATACATAGCATTCTAACGCGTGCATTCTTCGTCCACCTTTGCATTGAAATGCCATTGTTTTTCTCATCAGTTCATCGTTCTTCTGCCAAACCTCATTGACTCACATCTTCATCGTCGGTGGAATTCACATGATCAACGTCGTCTCATCGATATTGGTCACATTATTATATTCATCGTGCACACACCTTTCACCAGCTAACACACTTCTACTCACATCGTTGCATCACATAACAATGACACTCTCTCCCTTTATCTTCATTACATTGCTTATTGACAAGGTTCACCTCTTATTCTTGACATGCTACCCATTGACAAGTTTCCCTCTCTTGTCACAAATGCATCAACAGAAGGATGTCGACCCCTCATCATCGTAAATCGCATCAAGTACAATCTAATTCTTCTCGCCAATGTTGATCAGGTCAGCATAGCCCACTTTCGCCTTGAGGTTTATCTTGTTCCCCTGCTAACTCAGATCCCTTATTGTTGTGTTCATGAGTCAATCTCCTTACATTTTCAATGATTAAACTCTCCATGCCTATCTAGACAATTGGTCATTAATTTCCTATCTCAACTAATTCACCTCTGTAATGTCCCCACTTTGGGACATCGGGGTATTACAGGGTGTTATGATGACCAGAGTAGCCAGATAGAGATTATAGCGAGTACCAGAGCTATTGAGGGATATTTTGGGGTCCGGCTTGCATCGCTCATCCTATTTCATAATTATGATCTATTCCGCACAGATTGTCTTTGGTTCTGTTGCATTCCGACGATTTCCATGATTTTGAGTATTTTGAGCTACAGGTTAATTCAATTCACTAAAGAGGTCATTTTGGGCACAATACTTGGAGGAACCTCTTAGTGTAATAGCTCATTGGAATCGGAAGAAACAACACTATAGGATAGGATGATGAAAAGTGACTTTCAGTGGCCAGGGAATCCATAAGGAGAGATAAGGTGTTTTTCAGAGGTAAAAATGTTAATTAATTAATTAAAGTGATTTAATTAATTAATTAATTAAAGTGATTTAATTAATTAATTAATAATTAATAAAGTAAAAGTCACTTTGGAGGGACAAGGTGAGCAGGAAGTATAAAAGAGAGGCAAGGGCCTCTATTCTCTCACTCATGTATGATTATCTTTTGATATCTGGCTTCTAGCTAGCGAGCCCATACCTTGGGGGTTTTGAGGGTTTTGACTTAACAAACCCTAGAGGACGATTCATTGGTGAAAGATTCCACCTAGCTTGTCCCAAGCTTGGTCTCGGGGATGCAATACTCCCCCACACCATTCTACTTCAGATCTACTCAGTTGCAGGAGGGTTCTACACCAACCACAAGTACAGGAGGAGAGAGGGTGCATCATTGGGGGTTTCCAGCAAGGGGGGCGCACCATTCTTTAAGGGAAGTTTGTTACAAGAGATTGGAAGGGCTTCGGCAGATTCTAGCACCTGGGTTTTCATTGCAGGGTCTTGGCCATTAGATCTAGTGCGTTCCGAAGGAGTTTCATGTGCCATTTGATTTATTGGATGCATTGGACGAATTGGAGAGAAGGAGGGAATTTTTGAGATTCACATCTAGTCAGTTTGGAGGGGTTAAACTTCATATATGACCTCAAGACTTCACCTAGTGACTTTCAATGTCTTGATCTATCTTCCTAGCAAGTTTCAGGGAATTTGGAGGCCTCCTTCATCAGGGATGGATTATTGGGCACTTCAGGGTTTTAGGAGGGCGCAACTCCATTAGAGGATTCAGTATTTGGAGGAGTTATCCATAGCACTTCGGCCAGAGACTTCAAGAGGGGGATCCTATCACCCCAATCTATCATTCAACCAAGTTTGGACTCATTTGGAGGCTTTCTCCAGTTGGGTCGAATTATTGAGGGTTTCAGTCTTCTACTAGAGTGTGGCCTTTCTAGTTGGGGGTTTGGTAGTGCATACAGCCTAGATCTCTTCTTGTATTCGGTATTCATTGTTTATCCAGCCTTTGGAGGTTTCATCTTCTTTCCGGAAGCATTTTGTAGCATCTCTTATCATGTTTATTGGATCCATTTGTTGATAATTCCAGATCGGCCTCACTCTTGTATCAAGTTCTTTCTCATTATATTAATAAAGGTCAGATCTTTGCTATTAGTTCCATATCTGGTGTACATTGTATTTCCATTGATTATATCTTCAGATCTATGTGTGATAACTGAATATAAACCCTAAGTCTGAATTAAAGAAGTCAATATGCAAGTAAACACCCAAACATAAGTAAATCAACAAAGTGTTTAACGAAATGCCACAATCAGAAACAGTTAAAAAAATCATGCAAAAACATGATGTTCCTGTCATATTGGCTTGGGAACATTACAGTGGTATCAAAGCCTATATTCCTGCCAGCCAGTGGGAATTAGTGCATGCATGCAGAGCCATAAGGGGTCTTCCATAAAGAGAGATGGATGTGTGGGATTTTACTAGAAGGATTATTGATTGTGAGAGGGAATATCAAACCCTCCATAAGATTCTCAAAGAGCTAATAACATTCCAACATTTTGTATCCTATAAAAATCCTAGTTGGATCAAAGATAAGGTTACACATTGGATCAATGTAGTAGAGGAAAAGAGAGAAACCCCGCACCCATTAGGAGCAGGCAACTTTGCTACAGTTGCAAAGTGCCTTGGGAACCAGATCATAGATGTAGGGGTAGAGGTAAGAAGCACATTATTGAGGTGCAATATGATAGTGATGATGAGGTGTGTGAGGATGTAGAGATAGATTCTTATTTGGAGCAGTCTGATGATGATAGAGACTCTTGCACAGAGGCTAGTGATTCTTGTACGCTTGAGGAGGATAGTGACCCTTGCGCATAGGAGGGAAAGTTAGATGGACAGGATGGTAGCACCTGTATTTCAGCAGACATACCGCATGGTGGTGATGACCGTACACCTCAGCAAAGTGGTGACACTGGTGGGGATTCACACATGTTGGCACCTAGATATGATGAGCTTCCTATGAGGGTCGTGACACATTTGTCATCCTTTCAGACACCCATGATAGCCACATCGCATGAAGTTATCAGTGGCATTTCAGATATGATGGAGGAGCCGTACGTGAGGGATACACACCAGAGACATGTGGATCCACAAATCCAAGAAGAGATATATGACGTGCAGACAGTTGATATTACATTCACATATCAGCATGAGAAGATTGAGTCACCTCTTTTGGGGACACCATTAGTTGAGCAAGGTATGGAGACTGACAGGCTGAGGGGACACTTACTTCTAGGATCAGGCTGTAGTGATGAGGGTGTATTCCCTATTGGTCAGGATGACCATAGAGCATGTCTAGACACATCTATATGGGATCTAGGCACAGATGATAGTAGCAAGGTGAGTGCAAAGGAGGATACAACTGCTCACACCGGATAGAGTATGACTCAAAGAGAGATAGCAATTGGGGATGATGTTCAGTCACATATAGGAGAACCTAGTAGCACGGTGGAAAGGGGGTAGTTCAGCACCTTATCTTCTACAGAGAGTGTTGTTGGGTACTTCAGTGTTGGCACTAGCAGTGAGAGTTATGAGGTGACACCTCAACATGACTATGATCAAGAGTCACACAACTTGACAGGACAATTGAGAGTCAGTGATGATACGATCATGGAAGCCACTAGACGAGTTGATGACATGCATGCATTGATGGAAGATTACTGTTGGAGGGCATCAGTGGCACATGGTAGTTCAGATGGGGTATTTTCCATGGATAACTTTCATACTCTTAGGGAGAGCGTATCTGTGACGAGGACCGAATACCAGCAGTTGTTGACAGACAGGGACTACCTATTGAATATGGGTGAGATGTATCACGAGGCTCTGAGGGAGTAGGAGTCGGAGGTGGACAGACTCACTCACGAGGTGGAGACAACCCGAGGATTCTTGAGAGGCACACAGATAGCCCTTCAAGAATTAGAGTCCATATCAGAGGAGATTCACCAAAGATCCACTACATCTATCTTAGTGGAGAGTCAGATATATCCTTCGGTCACATGTCTAGAGGATGTTGGTGGTATAGAAGAGGAGCACCAGTCGATGGAGGAGCATGGGGAGTACCCAAAGTCACTAATGAGTTTGGAGAGTTATGATCCGGAGACGCATGAGCTACCCTACACGAGGATCTTTGAGACAATCGAGCACTCACCTGCACCTAGGGACTTTGGAGCCAGGGGCAGTTTTGAGGACACCTCCATTTGTGTTTCGAGAGTGATTGAACTTCATGAAGAGGTTGATCCAGTAGTATGCCTAGGATCTATGATGTAGCAGGAGTATACAGTAGATGACATGAGTATGCAGGGACATACAGTGATGAGTGATATTTCATAGAGAAATGTCGAGATATGCATTCATATTTTGATGAATGAATTGGATTGCAGGGAGGAGATACACTTAGGGGAGTATGCAGATGTCAGTCCTTGGCAGCATCGCATAGCTATAAGAGATCACCTTCACCGTTTCAACAGTGGTGTGGGAGATGAGAGATGGAGGTGGGTTGACCAACAGTTGGAGGAGTTACTTCCATTTGTATGGGATGATTTGGATTCAATGATGACCACAGGCGAGTATTTATCATGGATACTGATGGATGAGTTTCTGGTTGAATCCTTAGGATTGACCCAAGCATGTGATATCCTCCAGTCATACAGTCAGCTACAAAGGTTTTTTTTTAGCCTTTGCCAACACTTTTATCATGGGCAACAACATGAGGAGAGATAGACAGTGGTAGAGGGAATGGAGAGTGGCTAGGTCGAGACCACCTGACATGAGTACATTTCGACATACAGGAGAACATAGGTGGACCATGTTAGGAAGACGTGTGAGACTTTGTGCGTGATGATGAGCATCATAGGCCAGGTGATGGCAGATAGTTCAGAGGATGACAGAGATATAGATACCCATGAGGATGAGCACAGGGGGCTTCCGACAGTGATCAGTCTGACACAAGAGAAGTTAGTGGGGATTGGAAGTGATAAACTTCCAAGTTTTCCATGGGATCTGGGAGTTCATTTTTTGAGTATATTGTTGCCATATATGATGACCCAGGTTGCGCCAGAGAGACACATACTCCACCTTGGGTTGGTTTGGAGTGTCCCTGCAGGGAATTGTCCCATGGAGTGAGGCAATCTCTCCCTATTGATCATCGTGATCGAGCATGGAGATGGTCGGGCAGGTACTACTTACACAGATATATTTTTATAGATGCAGTTTTTGGATAGCAAGTCCAATTGCCACAAGTATTTCAGCTTGAGGATCCAAGAGTGGAGGATCCAGTATATATACAGGGAGCAGTCAGGCATGGTCAGCGTAGTGCAGTGCCAACATGGTGATATTCGAAAGAGACTAGAATGGGACCCAGGGATTGCAGGGTGGAGAATTTCACTGACTAACAGGGGTGAGTGGACCTTTGCAGGGGAAAGTTGTTTTGACTTTCCATTGGGCTTCAGTGTTGAGGAGAGCATATTAATTGAGGGTGTCTCACAAAGGTCTTGCAGGACCTCATTCTGGCATCATCATGTGCAGTTGATGGAGACCATGTTGATCTTGGTAGGGACTTGGAGGATGGAATCATTCTAGGATGAGGCCATGTGTCATGTGTAGGAGATTCACAGGGTTGATATATTTCAGGACTATGCTTCACAGAGTATTGCAGTTCACTTCATGTTATGGGACCCAGGGGGTGGAGTGTATAATGGCTCATCTCTAGGTGGGACCTACTGTGTGTCCCACAGGTGGACATGGGACCCTGGTATTATATTTGAATGGGTTCAGTTATTGCTTGAGGACAAGAAATATTCTAGCAGGGAGGACTATAATGTATGTTGGCCCTGACCAAGTTTTGAGGAACACTTGGTCATATTTGACCGTTTTTGGGACTTCGATAGCTTGTCAAATATGGAGCGCAACACGAAGTAGAAATCATGGAAGCTATACCCCTTTTTGGGTCATTTATTGGTTTTTGGGATAATGTAATGGGAAAGGGATGTCGGCCCGTGGGTTTACCCATGCTTAGGCCCACTTTTGTATGTATAAATAGATATGAAGTAGATGTAAAGTAGGTGTGATTGCTTAGTGAAATTGGCAGTGAATCTATGTGATGTTGAATAAGTGCTCTATGCGAACTGTGTAAGGCTTGCAAGGCTAAGTGCAAGTTACTGTGAGGTTGCTATAGGAAGCTAAGTGTTGTAACGCAAGGAAGAAGGATCTAGCGAGCTGTGCAGATCTTCTGTCCTATGCGAAGAGGGATTTGGATGGCTCTGTGTTGTAACTTAATTAACCGAAGCTAATAAAGAAGAAGACTTTGTGGACATAGCCCCAGGGTGGGGGTGAACCACGGTAAATCTGTGTGTTGTGCTATATGCCTCGACCTGATGTGGTTATCTCTTCATTTACTAAGTTCTTTGATTTGTTTAGATAGATCTATTTATGCTTTGTGCTTCTGATATATGAATGAATGTTATATCTGGTATGTAAGATGCTTAGTGCTTGATCTGCCAAATATAATCTATCTTGTTGTGGATAAGTGTTGAATTATCTTATATCTAAGTACATACTGTGATGCTCTGTGTTATCCGCAAAGTATCATAAGGGTTGAATATTGATGAATAATCTATGCTAGGTGATTTCTAAGTGTTATAATCATAGATCTATGTCTCAACTAAGGTTGCATACACCTGAGTCTTGAAACCACCCCTGCCTCTACCTCGGGTGAGACTTCATCTGCTTCGCAGGTGTTGCCGAAAGGGCCGGTAGTTAGGGTTTTGTTGGTGTGTTTTTGTATCGTTGAACCCTGGGTCTTCCCCTGTGCCAACAAATGGTTCCGTTGTCAGGATCTAAAATTGTGATTGATGGGAACTGAGCAAAAGAAGCTATGTGGAAAGATTCGTCCTGAAATTGTGAAAGCTTTGTGCGTGGATCTATGCCCTAGTGCACAGTGATCCACTTGATCTGAAAATATATGTGTTGAATAAGGAAGGACAGATCTGAAGGAAAGAAGTCATATCTATAAGAAAATAGGTTGATACTGAAGAAAAGAAGTAATATCTATAAGCTATGTGCTCTGATAAAGGTAAGAATAGTTAAAATTTCTTAGATCTGGAAGCTTTGTACCCTGTAGAAGTAAAAGACGTGAAATTTTTTGTTTCTAAAGTATGGATTTAGGTATGTTTGATAGATTTTGTCCTAGCTTGAAAACTAGGGCATTGTTAGATGAAAGAACGTTTGATATGAATAGATCTTATAAGAATAATGAAAGATATGTTATACCTATTCATAGAAAGAATTTTTGGACTAACCAATGGATGCAGGATCCTAAAAAGAAATTTTTGCAGGCTATCCATTATGACCCTGGCGCGAAGTACAAGAAAAGTTGGGGATCATTGAAGAGAAAGAAAGGATTAACTCTTTGTTACAGTTGCAGAAGACCAAGACATCTTGCTAAGGAATGCCCCGGGAGAAACCCTAGTTGCCTCTGTTGTAAGGCTATGGACCATGAAGTACTGGATTTCCCTAGAATGATTGCTAGACTTGAAAAGATGAATATAGAGAAATAAAACTCTAAAGGAGATAAAGAGACTAATATTATAGAAGAACCCTCGAAAGAATCAGAGATTATGTTGTTGAAAATGAAAGAATCCATGGATGAACATAAAGATGCCAGTTTGTCAGAGATCTTTAAAGAAAAGGAGAAAATCGAAGTAAGAATAGGAGACTTCGACATTCACTGTGATCTAGATGAGGGAACACAAATGAACATTATGACAGAAAGTACTTGGGAAACCCTAGGAAGGCCTGCTATGGTTCCTTCACTAGGAAAAATAGGGTTGTTTAAAGGAAAAATGGTAACCCTATGTGGCAGGATTACCCAAATAGCTATGAGTACCCATGGAGCTTCGACAGAGGAAGAATTTGAAGTTATTAAATTTATTGAGGACCATGCCCCATTTCTAGCTTTGTTAGGCAATATCTGGATTGAAAAAGACTAGATCCGGAGAAAAGAAGAAAAGGAATCCCTAGAACAGAAAAAGAAAGAACTCATGGAATTTATGACTAGAATGATCACCTACATGATGGAAGAACAAGAGAACAGATCTAAGTTATTAAACAACAGGGAATTGGATGTTGAAGCTATAAGAGCATTAGAGGAACCAAAGAAGACCGAAATACCTAATCCATATGATGGAGTATTACCCTTGGATCTGAAGAAAGAATCTCGGGATCGCGAAGTGACTATGTCGAGAGAAGATAAGAATCAGAATGGAAAAAGGATGACCAAGACAAAGCTCACTGGGAAGAAGGCTAGGAAGCTAAGTAAGAAGAGAGCCAAGATAGAAAAGTTACAAAAGATTCCAGAGGAAACTTCGCAGAAGGAAAAATCACAGGAATTGAGCTTCGTCGAGATATCAGAACAACGACATATGGCACTTCGTCATGGCGAAGCAATATAGCCGTTGGACTGATATAACCGTTAGAATTCTGCTCTGAATGGATAGAAAATCATTAAAGGATCACCACTAGACCGTTGGACCATTCCATAACGGATGGATCAACATTCATGGAAGCTTCATACCCGTTGCAAGTAGACCGTTGACAAATTTCCTATTTAGCTCATCGCGCCATGCCCGAAGAACACTTTTGCCAACTAAAAAATCGAAGCCCGCACAACTAGTGATTGTCTACAGTAATCATTGCAAGCATATTGTTCATCCTCGTGCAGTATTTTGAGATCATCGTGACCCTGATTATCTTTCCCGAGTGTGTATGTACGACGAGCTCACCGCACTTGAGGAATCCGTCACACGGGTCCTTCTCGATTTAATGACTAAGAGAGCCATGTCGGAAAGAAGAATGTCCATCGGAGTCCAAGCATCATCAACGAGAGGAGTGAAAGCCTCCCCGTCAACTTCTCGAGCAGGAACATCTCGAGCCGGCGCAAAGAGAAGAACTAAGCATAAGGATGACATAGCCAACGTGAAGTTAGTGCCATCCATCCTACCATCTTACATACCCCCTCTAAGTGGTGATATTAACAGGGACAGTGTCTCTACAGACTTTGAATACACCCTAGTCACTGCATATCTACCGAAAGGAGTACGCACCTACCGCGCAAATCAATACAAGGTTACAGCGTTGAAGTTTTGCGACTTCAACCTGGGGGACCATAAAATTTATAGCATGCTCGCCCCGTATAATTACTTGACGAGAACTAAGAGAAAGAATTTGAAGCTCATCCCTCAGCAATGGATGATGAACCTCTCACAGTCTACTTTGCTCAACGTTATGAAAATACTGCACTTCGGCAAACACCAAGAGGTGAATGCTTGTGTAAAATTGTTGCTAGCAATTTACCATGGAGGATACCTTTGTTAGACCGTCACATAACTATTGATCTAGCGCTGATCAATAGGATCACCTGGCTTAGCATGCAAGCCCCTAATTCCCATGAGTACTATCTTGGAAAGACCGCAGACCACGCTCTTGCGTAGAACATCAAATAATCCTATGGCGATGTTGAGAAAGGCGCGAGAGGCTACAAGGTATCTTCTATTGAAAGTGGCGCATTGCACCTCGCATGCCAACTAATCGCAGGGAAGTTGGTATGCAAGAATCGACCAACAAAAGTATATGGATTTGTAGTTGACCTCGCAGGAAAGTGCGTAGAGGGACTACAGATGAACTGGGCGAAGTACCTAGTGAATCAACTGGAGATTGACTACAAAGAAGCCCAGGATCAGGGGCATGAATTCCATTTTAGCTGACTCCTAATACTGATCGCTTTTGTTGCGTGGGAGCTACCTGAAGGCACAACCTTCCATAACCTTGACCCCTTTGAGCCACTAGCCGTGAAGTTCAGTACATTATGGTACTCGAACGACATGAGCAAGCAATGGCAATCGAATGTCATTTTCCATGCGTACTATAACCAATTGAAAGCAACCATAAGGAGTGAACCTTGCATAACCCCGAACACTTTATAGAGATTCTGACCTCTGATAAATTTCAGCGTGGACCGCCACTTTATATACCTAACCCCACACGCTGATGAGAACCAGGAACAGCCTCAGTCCTATTATAAGCTGACAAAAGAAGACCTGGAAGAGATCACCAAGGAATGTTCGGCATGCCTCCTTGTTTCAGCAGACCCCGCAGAAATGTCCGACATCGACAGCCTTGGAACTGCGTAGGATACACCTGGGCCTAGTAAGACAAAGAAAGCAAAGACGACAAAGAATACTGAAGAAGTCCAGGATGTTGACAGCCTATCTGTAAGGACAGCTTCCATTACACCAGATGAATAAGTTGATGAAAAAGAAGGTACAAAAATTAAACAACAGAAAGTCAAAGTACCACCACCTAGGGATGAAGAAGACTCATCAAAGAAAAGGAAGGTCTCACCTCTGAAGTCTTCCTCTAGAAAGAAACCAAGAACCCCTGTAACCAAGATGTGAACTGCCCTCACGTTGGATGACTTTGATTTCATTGTTGCAGTGGTCAATGATTCTTCAAAGGAAATCATAGATAAGCAGGAGGCGAAGCAGGGACAAATGTATAGCCAAATTGAGATCAGTCTCCAAGGAGTACAACAAGCACTCTAGTCTAGCCGAGCAATCTCTATTGCACCTCTTCCAGAAGGAACAATAGAAGTGGGAGATGAATCAGTTTAGCTCCGCAAGATTGATGATACAGTAAAAGTACGCCTTCGACGTGCTCAAGAAGAAAAAGCGCAGGCCACCCATGCCCTAAAGAAAGCACAGGAGGAAATTATTGAACAACGCCAAGCCACGCAACAAGAGAAGAAATATCTCCAAGAAAAATTTGAAGAAGACAGAGCAGAGATCCAAAAAGAGAAAGAGAAGTTGCTCACAAAGTAGATAGGAATTGAAGAAGTAGTCAATAGAGCATTTCGCTCTGTGACCGGATTAGAGCAAAAGGCCGAAGAGCCCATAGAGCGCCAAGTGATGAAGTTGGTTGAAGTTATTCAACAACTTAAACAAAGGGTCATGGAATTAGAGCTTCAGACCATACCACAGACTCCACAAGAAGTGCACGAACAACAAGAATTGAATGCTCAAAGTGCAGTCGAGAGGATTAAAACACTTGCTGCATAATGTAAACAGCTAAGTAGCAGAAGCACACAGATATATGAACAACTATCTGAAGACCCAGAGTTGAAGAAACTAGAGTCCCAACTCCAGGAAGAAAAAAAGAATGTAGATACAGTATAGGCACAGCTCAAGCTCCTGTCACCCATCGAGAGGATGAAGAGATCCCAGGAACAACGCACTACTCAACAACTCGTTCTTACCACGCAGAAAAGAGTGATGGAAGTCACCCAGAAACTTGAGTCGAGCCAGGAGGCGACCTACCTACTGTTTGAAGAAATTGAAGGCCAAGGAGCACTACTAAAACAAGTAGTTGTTATAGTCGAGCAGCAACTGGAAGGACCTATCAGCGAAGCGGTTGTTCAGGAATTCGCTGAGCAAGAAACAGTAGTACAGAGACAAGTCGAAGCAGCTCGAGCCAAGCTCGATACCTTTGAGGAAAATTTACCTAGACCTGAGTGACTCGGGACGAGTCACAAGTGATTTTTGGGGGCCTGTTGGCCCCGATGAAGTTTTGAGGAACACTTGGTCATATTTGACCGTTTTTGGGACTTTGACAACTTGTCAAAGATGGAACGCAACGCGAAGCGGAAATTGTGGAATCTAGACCCCTTTTTGGGTCCTTTTTGGGTTTTTGGGATAATGTAATGGGAAAGGGATGTCGGCCCGTGGATTTACCCACGCTTAGGCCCACTTTTGTATGTATAAATATATATGAAGTAGATGTAAAGTAGGTGTGATTTCTTAGTACAATTGGTAGTGCATCTATGTGATGTTGAATAAGTGCTCCGTGCGAACTGTGTAAGGCTTGCAAGGCTAAGTGCAAGTTACTGTGAGGTTTCTATAGGAAGCTAAGTGTTGCAACACAAGGAAGAAGGATCTAGAGAGATGCGCAGATCTTCTATCCTATGCGAAGAGGGATTTGGATGGCTCTGTGTTGTAACCTGATTAATCGAAGCTAATAAAGAAGAAGACTTTGTGGGTGTAGCCCCAGGGTGGGGGTGAACCACAGTAAATCTGTGTCTTGTGCTCTATGCCTCGACATGATGGGTTTGTATTTTCCTTTACTAAGTGATTTGATGTGTTTAGATAGATCTGTTTATGCTTTGTTCTTCTGAGATATGAATGAATGTTAGATCTGGTATGTAAGATGCTTAGTGCTTGATCTGCCGAATCTAATCTATCTTGTTGTGGCTAAGTGTTGAATTATCTTAGATCTAATTAAATATTGCGATGCTCTGTGCTATATTGGAAGTATCATAAGGGTTGAATATTGATAAATAATCTATGCTAGGTGATTGTTAAGTGTTATAATCACATATATGTGTCCCAGCTAAGGTTGTAGACACCTGAGTGTTGCAACCACCCCTGCCTCTACCTCGGGTGAGACTTCATCTGGTTCGCAAGTGTTGTTGAAAGGGTCGGTAGTTAGGGTTTTGTTGGTGCATTGTTGTAGCGTTGAGTCCTGGGTCAGCCCCTGTGCCAACAATGTCCCCACTTTGGGACATCAGGGTATTACAGGGTGTTATGATGACCAAAGTAGCCAGATGGAGATTATAGCGAGTACAGGAGCTATTGAGGGATATTTTGGGGTCTATCTTGCCTCGCTCATCTTATTTCATCATTATGATCCATTCCACACATATTGTCTTTGGTTCCATTTCATTCTGACGATTTCCATGATTTTGAGTATTTTGAACTATAGGTTAATTAAATTCACTAAAGAGGTCATTTTGGGCACAATACTTGGAGGAACCTCTCAGTGTAATAGCTCATTGTAATCGGGAGGAACAACACTACAGGATAGGGTGATGAAAAGTGACTTTCAGTGGCTAGGGAAGCTAGAAGGAGAGATAAGGTGTTTTTCAGAGGTAAAAAGGTTAATTAATTAATTAAAGTGATTTAATTAATTAATTAATAATTAATAAAGTAAAAGTCACTTTGGAGGGACAAGTTGAGAAGGAAGTATAAAAGAGAGGCAAGGGCCTCTATTCTCTCACTCGTGTATGATTTTCTTTTGATATCTAGCTTCTAGCTAGCAAGCCCATACCTTGGGGGTTTTGAGGGTTTTGACTTAACAAAACCTAGAGGACGATTTGGTGGTGAACGATTCCACCTAGCCTATCCCAAGCTTAGTCTTGGGGATGCAATACTCCCCCACACCATTCTAATTTAGATATACTCAGTTGCAGGAGGTTTCTACACCAGCCACAGGTACAGGAGGAGAGAGGGCATACCATAGGGGGTTTCCAGCAAGGGGGGCACACCATTCTTTGAGGGAAGTTCATTCCAAGAAATTGGAAGGGATTCAGCGTATTCTAGCACCTGGGTTTTTATTGCAGGGTCTTGGCCATTAGATCTAGTGCATTCCAGAGGACTTTCATGTGCCATTTGATTTATTGGATGCATTGGACGAATTGGAGAGAAGGAGGGCATTTTTGAGATTCAGATCTAGTCGGTTTGGAGGGGTTATACTTCAAATATGACATGGAGACTTCACCTAGTCACTTGTAGTGTCCCGATCTATCTTCCTAGCAAGTTTCATGGAATTTGGAGGCCTCCTTCATCAGGGCCAAATTATTGGGCACTTCAGGGTTTCAAGAGGGCACAACTCCATTGGAGGATTCGGTATTTGGAGGAGTTATACATAGAAATTCAGCCGCAGACTTCAGGAGGGGGATCCTATCACCCCGATCTATCATTCTGTCGATTTTGGACTCATTTGGAGGCTTTCTTCAGTTGGGCCGAATTATTGAGGGTTTCAGTCTTCTAAGAGTGTGGCCTTTCTAGTTGGGGGTTTGGTAGTGCATACGACCTAGATATCTTCTTGTATTCTCTCTTCATTGTTTATCCAACCTTTGGAGGTTTCATCTTCTTCCCGGGAGCATTTTTTAGCAGCGCTTATCATGTTTATTGGATCCATCTATTGATCATTCCAGATCGATCTCACTCTTGTATCAGGTTCTTGCTCATTATATTAATAAAGGTCGGATCTTTACTATTGGTTCCATATCTAGTGTATATTGTATTTCCATTGATTAAATCTTTAGATCTATGTGTGATAACTGAATATAAACCCTAAGTCTGAATTAAAGAAGTCAATCTGCAAGTAAACATCCAAACATAAGTAAATCAACAAAGTGTTTGACAAAATGTCACAACCAGAAACAGTTAAAAAAATCATGCAAAAACATGATGTTCCTGTCATCTTGGCTTGGGAACATTAAAACCTCAGATCATAGTCATAATCAAGTTTTAGTATTCCCAGTGGCTTTCTTTGAGAACATGGCACTAACTTGTTTGTCTTGTGTTTCTTAACGTTACAACTAAATATGCATTTTGGAAGCCTCGACGATCCAGATTTTATGAGAAGAACGAAATGAATATAGATTATTGAAAGATGATTAACACAGAATCACATAGATACAGTAAAATTGGTTTTCCATTCAATAAGGAAATAAGTTGAAACTGTAAAATATAGCGGAAAACAAGTTTGTTGGAATGGTGGCAGCTTATCTCTGAGAAGAGATGTGACGATTGTGCTCATTCACAAGAGGATGATTAAAATGAGGCTCTGGAGGCATTTTAACAATAAACAGGAATTTCAAAAACCCTAGACATCCAAAAACCTAACCCTAGGAGATGAAGCACCAAAAGTCACATGGGCCTTGTTTGGGTAAGTTAGTACATCAACTTCCCAAGGTCGTAACTTTTGCATACGATCTATGTTTTAGGTGCACGATAACACGTT
Source organism: Picea glauca (assembly GCA_000966675.3). Taxonomy (NCBI): domain Eukaryota; kingdom Viridiplantae; phylum Streptophyta; class Pinopsida; order Pinales; family Pinaceae; genus Picea; species Picea glauca. The sequence goes on from JZKD02S1675214.1 coordinate 441,929, forward strand.
GGAAAAGTCTAATCAAGAAGAACGATTTTTGACTGGCCCACGTTAGTGCCTCCAGTAGTCACATGGGCCCCAAATCCCCAAAAAACATCGTTTAGGACCTCAAAACATTCTCAGAAGTTTGGAACCCGAAAAACTGTCAAGAAACTGCCAAGGTGGAAAATTGTTTTTAGAGCCAATGGAATAGGTGGGTGGCCACCGATATCCTCCTGAATCAATACTCCCTCCTTAGGAAGCAATGGCCTCCATTGCATTGAGTTCCCTCATCGGATGAGGAAATTTCTGTTGAATTTGGCCACGGTTGAGCCACTTGCCTTGGTGCAGGAGCTACCCTGCTTTGACGACTAGATAAAGTTGGATATTTTGTTGTCGAGTGACCTTGATATTTGTGTCCACAGTATGATCATTGGATGCATGTTGCATGCAGTCAGGGTTGATCTCTATTGGTTGCAACTTCTCTGTTATCTCTGAGGTGTCCAATAATGGTGGAAAATATGGTCGAAGGAGAGCCACGTTGAAGACTGGGTGTAGGCCAAGGAAAGGGGGAATGTTGAGCTCAAAATCATTGTCACCCACAGCCTTGGTGATGGTTTACAACCCATAATGGAGTGGGAGGAGCTTCCTATGGGCCCCTGTAAGGTGTTCTTTCTGCAAGTGCAACCAAACTTTGTTGCCCACCTAAAACTTATGTGGCACCCGATGTTGATCATGGCGTTGCTTTTACTTAGCAGTAGACTTTTGTAGAATATCCTGAACTTGTTGGTGGATGTGCTAGATATGCTCAATGAACCAAGTGGCTTTGTTAGCTTCTGGTGGAGCAAGGGATGACTCGGTCGAGGTGGTTACTAGGGGTAGTACAACATCCATGGGGCCCAATGGTTGGAATCCCAACCCCACCTGAAAGGGGTCGTGGCTAGTGGAGCTATCAAGGGTTCAGTTGTAGCTATGCTTGACATAGGGAAGACTCTCATCCCATATGAGGGGGTGTTTTGAATTGTACATGCGCAGAATATGTACAATCATCCAATTGATGACCTCAGTTTGGCCATCTATCTAGGGGTGGAAGGAAATGGATTTGGTGAGCTTGGTATCCAATAGTGACTAGAGGCTCAACCAAAATTTGTTGAGGAACTGACTTTCACGGTCTGAGATAATGGTTTGTGGGATCCCAAAATGTACCCATACTCATTCAAATAAGATCTTAGCAGTGGCTTCTGCTGTGATATTTTTCTTCCAGGCGGCTAGAATCGCCATCTTGGAAAAGCGATCAATAACCACAAAAACATAGTAATTTCCCCTCTTGGTGGATGGGAGGCCTAACATGTAGTCCATTGAGATGGATTTTGTTAGGAACCTAACCCCTCGCGTAGGTAGAATAATATATTTCCATGTAATAAAGGTCGATATTAATAAGGCCTAGCAATAAGGAAGAATAAGTCCAATGTAAGAAGACATATTAGAAGCTTATGCTTCTAGAAGGATCTTCCTCTAGATGGTTCTTTTGATATAAATATTTAGTATAAATAGGCGTTGAGGGTAAGAATAATTTTTGTCTTGGATATTATTGTAATAGCGCAATACTCTGCTAGAGGTTTTCCCCTCCAAGAGGCAAGTGAACATTGCTCTCAGTAATCAAAGTGCTCTTTTTGGTGTTATTCTGGTATCATTTTGGTATTATTGTGGTGTTGTTCTGGTTATATTGTTGTTCATTTGCTAGTTCTAGCTATTTATTTCAGTTCTGCATACTTTTTATATCTAGAATATTACAAGTGGTATCAAAGCACCTTCCTCGGTAGAAAATTGTGGGTTAATTTTTTTTCAGGGTAGAGACGTATTCTGACGTCTTTAAGCTACAAAGATTTTTCGTTACGCGCATAAACCTATGGTCGGGAATTCATACACGCAAGAAATACAAATGGTACTTAAGAGAACATCTGTTGGCCACCCTTGTAACCCCTGTTGGTACCTCTTTTAGTGGTAGCGCATCTGACATCACATGTATACAGATCAAACTAAATCTCCTGAAGCCCTCCATAGATAAACCGATCAATTGTCTGACTGTTATAGTTCCACCGAGAACAAAACTTGGGAATATACTCTCAAGTAACTGGGTAGTCGGGTAGTACAGCTAAGGGCACAATCTAGCCTCCTTAGTTGGTGCCCTGAGATATTGGGTTGAGTACTATTGTTGAACCCCGCACGTATATCAGAGATCTATAGCACAGGGAAAACCCTTGTATGAAGAACCCTTGAATACCTAACCTTTGGGAAGGAAACAAAAACAGAACAGACAAGATATATTTCCATGCAATGGTGTCTCCTGCATTCGAGTTGTGAAATTACTACACATTTCTTCCTATTAAACATTTGGGCATTTCATAACTGCAATATTATTTGAGACCTATTTCGTTGGATTTCTCTCTTCGCCCTTATCACAGTCATACCTATCATTTTTCAGCAAAAAAAAAATTGTGGACCCGATTCCCTACCAACACCCTTATTTGGGCTTTACCCCATTGGATTCAGCTCGTCACCCTGATCATTGTGATACACTTCACCCATAACCCATTTTTTGTGTGGTCCCACCCGCCCCTTTTCATGTTCCCTCGTCATCATGGCCCATACCCATAGCCAAGACTTAGAATCTCACTTCAATACCTTTCACTCTAATTTCACAGAAACCCAACAAGAAGTGAGACAACTCAGTGCCAATATTGTCTCCATCAATGAAAAAATTCATTCCTCCATCATCGCTTCAATTGCAGAACTCAAACAAGACCTCACTACCCAGCTTGAATCGTTCACGATGATGATCTGCACCAAGATGCATATCCCTACATATCTTCCCTTATCTGACTCACCCTTTCATACTAAAGGTGAAACTTCCTCTCATTCCCAGAATTTTCAGCCCCAACACTTTCAACGTGACCTACACCTTTTGTATGTGGATGTGACCAAATTTGATGGCTCGAATCCCACTGGATGGGTAACTCAAATGGAACATTATTTCTCTTTGTATGGCATTATGGATGAATTGGCCAAACTCTAGTATGATGTTCTCCATCTAGATCCAGAACAATGGCAATGGTGGCAATGGAGAAAAAATGCCCGCCAAGGGTATGTGGCCTGGACACACTTTGTGGCATAGATTTATGAACACTTTGACACTGACATCAACCATTTAGGTCGTTTGACAAATTTGAAACAATCTGGCACAGTGGAAGACTTTATAGTTGCTTTTGAGAGATTGGATTTTCGTACAGAGGGCATGTCTGATGCTTTTTTCTGAGAATGTTTTATCAGTGGCCTCAAGGATGAGATTCATGCCCATGTCCTCATGGATAGGCCTCAGAGTTGGGTGGACGCTACTAAAATATCTAAGGAAGAACAACAGGTTGTCTCTTCTCAAAACCAAAAACCCTCCTTTATTCCTCACACTAAACCAGTACTCCCACCCCTCCTTCTACTCCACTAAATATCCATAAATTGACCAGGGTTGAAATGGTTGAACGCTAAATCAAAGGAATTTTTTGACTCCCTCCTTCTCGTGGTTTTCATGATCATTCCATTCCCCTTTTCATAGATATCCTTCCTCCCAATATCTGTCCCTATCGTCACCCCTTTTCCCAAAAAAATGAAATTGAGAAAATTGTTCAAGAACTGCTCAACGCAGGTGTTATCCGCCCTAGTATGAGCCCCTACTCTTCTCCTGTGGTCATGGTCCTTAATAAAGAAGGTTCTTGGTGCATGTTTCTGAACTTCCGCACCCTCAACAAACTCACCATTAAAGACAAATTTCTCATTTCTGTCATTGATGACCTATTGGATGAATTGAGTGGCGCCCAGTTCTTTACTAAACTTGATCTCCGTTCTAGCTACCACCAGATCTGTATGAAAGAGGAAGACATTCCTAAGACTACATTTAGAACTCATGAGGGCCACTATGAATTTTTGGTCATGCCCTTTGGCCTGTGTAATGCTCCCTCCACTTTCCAAAGCCTCATGAATCATGTATTCTATCTTTTTCTCTGTCATTGTGTCTTAGTTTTATTTGATGATATCCTCATCTATAGTAAACCCTGGACAACCCACCTTTCTCATGTGGATCGAGTTCTCCATCTCCTCTCTCAGCACCAACTTTTCCTCAAATAATCTAAATGTGATTTTGGCGCCTCAGAAGTCAAGTACTTGGTTCATCTTGTTGGCAAGGCTGTTGTCAGGGTGGATCCTAAAAAGATTGAAGTTATGCAAGATTCACCTCACCCAAAGACTCTCAAAACCTTGTGTGGATTTCTAGGTTTAACACGTTATTATCGCAAGTTTGTTAATCATTATGGAAATATTGCGACGACTCTCACTGCACTCCTTAAAATGAATTCTTTCACTTGGACTCCAGCAGCTACTCAGGATTTTCAAACCTTGAAGATGGCCATGTGCACCACTCCAGTCCTGGCCCTTCCTAATTTCACAAACACCTTTGTCCTAGAATGTGATGCTTCTGGGAAAGGAATTGGTGTTGTCCTTATGCAAGAGGGTCGACCTTTGTCCTTTACCGGAAAACAACTATCCGAGCGCAATTTGGGCAAATCAATATATGAAAAGGAAATGTTGGCTATTTTGTATACGATGGATCTTTGGGTGCCCTTATCTATTGGGGAAATGCTTCCAAATTAATACATATCATCAAAGCCTCAAGTATTTCTTGGAACAAGGCCTTTCCTCCCCAGAGCAACAAAAATAGGCGACTAAGATCTTTAGATGCGATTATGAGATCATTTACAAAAAAGGAAAAGACAATGTGGTTGTTGATGCACTTTATAGAAAATATGAAGATGAAGGGTCCCTTTTTTCTCTCTCCTTCATTGTACCAGATTGGATTCAGGCTATTCGCTAGGAATTTCTACATGATCCCAAAAGTTTGCATCTGATACAACAATGCAGTCCAATTATTCAATTTCCCCAGGGTACTCTTGGCTCAATGATGATCTTAGATACAAAGGTCATTTGTATTTAAGTAAACAGTCAAAACTTAAATCCACGGTACTTTTTGAGCTTCATGCTACACCCATAGCTGGGCACTTCGGGTTTACCAAAACCTATGACCGAGTCAAACGTTCTTTTTTCTGAGATGGTCAGAAACAAGACGTTCGTAATTTTGTGGCTAAATGTGATGTGTTTCAACACAACAAGGGAGAAATAGTCAAATCTCCTGGCACACTACAACCACTTACAATTCCACCTGCTATTTGGTGGGATGTCTCTATGGATTTTATTGTAGGATTACCTAAATTGGGCAATAAATCAGTCATCATGGTGGTAGTTGATCGTCTTTCCAAGTATGTTCATTTATGTGCTCTTCAACACCCATTTACAACATCCACTGTGGCTCAACTTTTCATGGATCAAGTCTTCAAGCTTCATGGCATGTCGCATTCTATTGTTTATGATCGCGACCCAACTGTTTATTAATTGGGTTGGTTTTCATTGATGTCAACCCTTGAAGAAAGTCTGGTAGCGAATTATGGTAGCACAAAGGTTTGGGTAATGGACCCAAGTTTGTTTGATGTATAATGTTATGAATTTTGATATATTTGCAGGTAAGACTATTCTAGATGGATAGTACATGTCATGTCATTTCTGGTGGTATGTGTAACATCACATAACTCCTCAGGGTTAGAGAGTTATGGCCATGTGAAGTTGGAGAACCCTAATGAGTCATCTAGAAGCCCCAAAAGGTCAAAGTAGTCAAAGTGTTTGCAAAGAAGAGATTATTTAAATAATAAAGTGAAGTGACAAAGTCAAAGAGGATTATTTAAATAATAAAG
>JZKD02S1675214.1:468262-484800 GCA_000966675.3 Picea glauca
ATATCATCAGAGCCTCAAGCATTTTCTGGAACAACGAATTTCACCCCCGGAGCAACAAAAATGGGTGACCAAGCTATTTGGATATGATTATGAGATAATTTACAAGAAGGGAAAAGAAAATGTGGTGGTCGACTCTCTTTCCAAGAAGTATGAAGATGAAGGGTCCCTATTTTCTCTCTCATTCTTTGTACTAGATTGGCTCTAAGATGTTCACCAAGAATGACTGTAAGACCCCAAAATTTCTTTCCTAATCCAACAATTGCAAGACAATTATTTTGTTTCTCCAAGGTATTCTTGGCACAATGACGAGCTTCGCTACAAAGGTCATCTGCATTTAAGAAAACAGTCGCAACTCAAATATATGGTGCTTTCAGAGCTTCATGCTTCCCCCGCAACTAGGCATTCAAAGTTTACCAAAACCTATGAAAGGGTCAAACGTTCTTTTTTTTTTCTGGGATTGTATGAAACGGGACCTCTGCACCTATATAGTTGGATGTGATGTCTGTCAATGCAACATGGGAGAAATAGTCAAGGCCCCGGGAAAGCTACAACCGCTCCTGATTCCACCGGCTATTTGGCTGGATATTTCTATGGATTTCATTGTTGGCTTACCTAAATTTGGAAATAAGTCAGTCATCATGGTGGTAGTTTATCGTCTTTCCAAATATTCTCATTTATGTGCTCTTCAAAACCCATTCACTACATCCATAGTGGCTCAAATTATCATGGATAATATCTTCAAGCTTCATGGAATGCCTCATTCTATTGTCTTTGACAGAAATCCCACTTTCACCAACAATTTTTGGAAAGAATTGTTTAGGATCCTGGGTACCCAATTTCATCTCAGCACTTCCTATCATCCATATACTGATGGTCAAATTGAAGTTGTCAACAAGTGTTTGGAAACGTATTTGAGGTGTTTTTCATCTTACAGACAAAATAAGTGGGCTCAGTGGTTACCCCTAGTTGAATGGTGGTACAATACATCTTACCATACAACTACTCACATGAATCCTTTTGAAGCAGTATATGGAAAAAATCCACCATTGGTTCTCTCATACATGTCAGGTATCTTGAAGTTTCACGAGGTTGACAAAAATATTACAGTTCGTGAGACCATTCTCTGTATCCTCAAAGCAAATTTGGCCATGGATTAGAATCACATGAAGCAACAAGCAGATCAAGTTCATTCTGAACAACAATTTGTTGAAGGGGACCAGGTGTTTCTTCATCTACAACCTTATAAGCAAACATCACTCAAAGCTGACCATTGTCAGAAACTTGCTCCCAAATTTTATGGTCCTTATACAATTCTCAAGTGAGTGGGGCAGGTGGCCTACCAGTTAGCTTTTCCCAATCATTCTAAGCTCCATCTTGTTTTTCATGTCTCGTGCTTAAAGAAGGTGATTGGAACTAAGTTCCACACTCAAACCAATCTCCCTGAGTTGGATGAACAAGGTTTCATTTGGTTGCAGCCACATGTTGTCTTGGAGCAAAGCAAGCGTTGTCTCCGTCAATACACCAGCAAGGAAGTGCTAGTGCAATGGAAAGATACAACTCCAGAAGATGCCACTTGGGAGCCGACCAACATTCTGCAATAGTTTCCTCATCTCAAGCCTTGAGGACAAGGCTATTCTTCAAGGGGGAGGTCATGTTAGGGACCTAACCTCCCTAACCTCTCATGTAGGTAGAATAATATATTTCCATGTAATAAAGGCCAGCATTGGTTAATAAGGCTTACTTAACAAATGTGAACAAGTCAATGGAAGAAGACCTAATAGAAGCTTCTGCTTCTAGAAGGATCTTCCTCTAGAATGATCTTTAGAAGATAAAATTAGTATAAATAAGAGTAGGAGGCATGAGAAGTATTTATCTTGAGTATTATTGTAATAGATCTCTACTATGTTGTAGGTTTCCCCCTCGAAGAGGCAAGTGAACATTGTTTTCTCTGAATAAATTTATCATTTATGGTGTAGCTCTTCTCAATATTTTGTTGTTCCAATGATATCTATTGAATACTCATGTTTATAGAAATTATATTACATCTGGTACCTCACAAAGTTTTTCCACCTTCCCCAAAAATGTGGGAAGGTAAAAAATAAAGAAAGAGTGACCACTATTACTTTACATTTTTTCAAAAACGTTTCCTAATATTTTGTCAAAAACATCTATTAATTCGATCTTTTGATAAAAACAAATTTATTTTCTTAAATTGATAATTTTATCTATTAAAATTATTTATTGGTTTAAACCTTGTGATGTGATGTAAATGCTCCTTTGTTAGATTTAAAATATCATTTAAAAAGGAGAGATAAAAAAAAAGTGGTCACATACAAGGAGCTTTGAATGTATTTTTAGAAAACATCGCATAAACATTTTTCCATGTGGTAAGTATGCCAAACGATTTGAATGTGTTTTTAGAAAACATCACATACACATTGATATGTATGTATTTTCAATGTGCGAGTTTGTGTGTGTGTGTGTGTATGTGTCCAACACTTTACACACTCTACTTTGAACATGAGTGCAAAGTCCTCCTCGTTCACTACTCTTGGTGGTTCCCTACATAGCCATGAAGTGATATTGATCATTTGTTATTCCTTACATATGTTTTCATCTTGTGCATGTGTACTCCTTTACTATAGCTCTATATTCATCTTGTCTTCATCCTTTGCATGCATACCCATTTACTATAGCTCAATTACTACAGGTCAATCCCTATCTTCCTTTAGTTAGCAATGGAAGGAAGCAAAAAGCTAGACACATGTTGAATAAGTTTTTGGAAGAAAATCACTAGACTGGAACATCAATTGAACCTGATTGAATTATTCATCTTTATGGATAGTTTGCATGCCCTTCAATCTTATGCATCATATCTTTCAAATGCAAGAGTTGCAAGTTGGTCTCTATAAGAAATTACATCCCTAGCATATTCCAAGATTCACCCTATGACATGTCATTGTAACTACTTATTCAATTTAGGCATGTAATCATTGTATACTAGTTATAAGTCAAGTGCAAACAATATATTTATTTAGTTAAAAAAATATAAACACTTAGAGCACTTACCTTTGTGTAAACTAATTATTGCATTTCTTGAATTGGTGACTTAACATTGAAAGCTAGATGGTATCCTCTTGTTACTTTCTTGAGAATAGCAATAACCTTTCATTCCTCTACAAGATTTTAAAAATCTAAAAAACCAAGCAACTTCTCATCCATAATCTTTCAAGCTACTTTCTATAAGTCCATATGTAAGGGCCCTATATAGTATATATGTTTTCTACATGTTTCTTACCTTTCATAACTAGGTTTAGGCATGCTTTGAATTCCTCCAACAAAGATGATTTATTCTTCTCTATATGCAATGTTGAAGATACAAGGATCCTAGGCTTCTTTGTTCTAATAAAATGGCCATGGAAACCAAAATTTGTCCACAATGGGCTAGTTTCCATTTCATCTAATGGAATAATACATGTACTATCCCATCCACCATTGAAAAAGGGTTGGTTGAATAAATTCTAAAGATCAATATTGAAACTTGAGGCATTGTTTGATTGATCCAACTCTCTATTATGAATAGAGGTTGAATAAGTAGGTAAGGAAACAACAAATAAATATTGAACATGTACATAAATTGTTTGCCTTTCTAGGAAATTTTGAGTTTGTGGGAGAGCTTAAAATCTTCTCTAACATTGTGATATTGCTATATTTCAAAGCATCAAAGTCTATAGGAAACTTCTCTAGAGCCTAGAGCAAGGTCAAAATTAGGTCATATGTGGTTCTATCATATTCATTTGAAGTTCCACCATCTTCGATTTTTCCTTTATTGTCTTGTTGAAGCCACTTATTCAATAGGGGAAACCCACCACTTTATACAATGTTTTTCAAACAATCATGCCTTATTATAGAAAAAATCATAATTGCAAGGGAGGTACTTCTAGATGCCACATTATTTAGATTTATAGAATATTTATTAAGGTCTACTTGCATAAGAAAATACAATCGATCGACCTGGGCATGATTGAATAGACCCCCATCCTTATCAGAGAGGTTGTTTATTTCTATATGCTCCTTAGGAGTTTTTCTCTTTGAGGATGAATCGACACCTGTGTCACTCTAGTCTTTTTTTCTAGATACAAGATACTAAGTAAGCATGATCTGTAAACTACCATGGATATTCCATTGGAATAGTTCATCACAATAGATCTTACAATATTCTAAAATATTTTTATTATTTAGTTTATAACATTAGATCTCATATTTATTATTACTATCTTAGTGCTCAAATTTATGGAAATAACTAAAACCGAAATGAAAGAACAAGAAAATGAACACACCATCCACACAAATGGACACAAGATGTGACTTAGGATACCCAATATAGGATAAAATCCAGCTAGAAGATGAGGCCTATGATTTTCACTCTTTTTCTTAGTTAAGAAATGCAAGTACAAAGAAAGAGGGCATTCATTGGGGAGTTTCCATGGACATTGTTGCACAAATGGTGGCTACAAAATATTCTACCTCTTCTATTGTGATCTAATATCCCACTCATAGATTCTCTACTCAACTATGGAAAAAAATAATACCAAAAGAATGGAACTTCTTCTCTTCCTAGAGGCTCGGTTTTTAACATAGATTTATAGTTGTCTAGGGTTAGGGTTAGGTATTTTGCATGCATCAACCCTCAATCAGTGTTAGGGTTTTGGACCCTCTAGAATCTTCTTGAAAGTCCACACATGACTAGACCCACATGTCTGAGTAATGGGGCTGACACGACATCTTCCTGGTACCATGGTGGTCAACAAGGTAGGTCAAATTGTGGGAGGCATAACTTATGTTGATGATTTTGGTAGCAACAGACAAGTATTTATGCACATGTCTATGTGTCTAGACATGTGGAAATCATCCAAAGCCTTCTACTTTTGAATTTACTTTAATTAAAGGAATTATTAAAGTAAATTGTTTTTATTAATTAATTATGTAATTAGTTAATTAAGTTATTTAAGGAAAGTTCTAAAAGTACTTAGCATGTAATATTAGCATGCAATTTAAATATCAAGTGAGATTAGAAATAGATTGTAACTCACAGTTATAAAAGCAAAGCTAGGGTGAAGGAAGAAAACACTTTATACTTGATATTCTTGAGAGTAGAGGATTTACTTTCGAGAGAGTTGGATCACGAAGGTCTGTGATTCATGATCTTGGATATGTGAAGAAGGACTTTCATCTATATATCATGTCAAGTAGAAGAGAGAACAGAGGAAATGCAGGCGGGTTTTAGTCAGAGAAAGCCACAAGAGAGTGTCACATCATATGAGTTTTTCTGTACAGGTTTTTTGTACGTGTACGCGGGTTTCACTGGATACAATTGCATACATACGTGGGTTTACTGAAGGAAAGTTGCATACAACTCGAAAAGTGTACAGTTCTGGTCCATACAACAGATCAAACTTTGTCAAGTTTGTCTACAGTTGTATTTATCTCAGTGGGCCATTGTCTATGTTACAAGAGCCCTAATTTTATCATAATAATATCATTCTCAACACTGGTTTTCCCTTCGAGATTTTTTTAGAGGTAGTTTACCCAAAAATATTGGTGTTTATGTGTGCTTGATTTTGTTTCCTTGTTAATGCTTCCGTTGCATGTTTATTTGATTACTCAGTTGTGATTTAATTCAATAAGTGATTTATTTAGAATTAACATTCGGGTGTTGAGTAGAAAAAAATTTGACATGGTATCAGAGCATGTGCTATAAAGGGAAGCCAAATCTCATATCCATAGCATATACATAACCAGTAGGAAAAAATCGAAGGATGGATTCCAAGGAAACAATCATAGTGAGGTAGGACTAAGGTTTTGCAAGATTACTAATGTGTATGTGGGTCACAGAAAGAACAATCACGTACATATGTGAGTTTATTTGAGTGGGGTCACGTACATATGCAGGTTGCAGTGGTGATAATCACATACAAATCCATACAGGAAAGTACAAGGGAAGTTTTCAGCATCAAGTTAGTTCCATGGTAGTTTTTCAGGCATTAGGGATGTCAACAACACTGTTGAGAGTTGAAGATAGATTGGATGGAGCATCCAACTTCCTATCTTGGAAAACTAGGGTAACTTTGGTGTTGAAGGAGTATGAATTTTGGGAGTTAGTGGATAAGTTAGTTACTCCACCGACAGATCTGATAGCTTTGGATGCTCACAACAAGAAGGAGATCAAAGCAGAGAGGATCGTCCTAGATTTTGTGAAGGATCATCTATTCCCTCACCTAACTAAGAAGAAGAAGACCAAAGAGATGTTTGTTGCCTTGCTAATTTTATTCCAAAGTAAGAACATGAATAAGAATATGGTCCTAAGAAATAAAATCAGAACAATGCATATGTCTAGATCTAATATGTTACCATCTCTCTCATGAGGATCACACAAGTGTGTGATAAGCTTGCATCAACAGGGAAGAAAACAGAGGACACAGAGCTCGTGAATGTGGCATTGAATGGTATTCCCAAGTCATGTGAACCATTCGTAAAAGAAGTGTGCACTCGAGAAAATATCTTAGATTGGAAGAGGATTTGGGATGATTGCATCCAGGAAGAGACTTGGGAGGAGTTTAAAGCAAGCGAGCATGGAGATGAAGAGGAGGAGAACCTAACCCTTATCAGTAATATAAGAAATGGAAAAAGAAAGGGTTCCAAGGGTAATAGTGAGGAGTCAATCTTGCAGCTAGGAAAGAAGGACTTCAGTAAAATAAAGTGATTTGTGTGCCACAAGTTTGGGAATTATGCATCATAGTGTCTAGAGAAGAAGAGGCAAGGGAAGATGCATGCATCAACATCAGTAGAGACACATCTAGTTGAGTTATCAACGAAGTTTGAGAAAGGATTCTCAATGTTTTCATGCCTCTCTACTAGCACAACTGCGAGGAGTGCTTGGTACTTGGATAGTGGGGCTTCTCATCACATGACGGGGACACAGGAGTTGTTCACTAGTTGGTCAGAAGTGGACTCGGGTTTACACATGGAGCTTGGCACTCATGCCAAGTGTGGTATATAGGGAGTTGGGACAGTGAGGTTCCAACTGGATTCGGGAGGATTTCTGGAGATGGAAAATGTGTTGTATGTACCAAAATTGAAGAAGAACTTGCTCTCAATTTCAATTTTGAAGGACAGGGGTTTTTCCATTACTTTTTAGAGAGGGAAAGCACTCATATGTTTAGAGGTAGCTATCCTTGACATAGTAGTGAGCATTGGTGTTCAATAGGGTAGGTTATAAAGGTTGCAAGGTCAACATGTAGGAGGATCCAAGGGGATCTTATATCATGGATAGATTTTAGTGAAAGGCGACGAGGAGCAGGAGGCTCTGAAGGGTGAGAAACCTAAGGATGGGAAGATTTCACGGAATTCCAGTATGGGAAGTGAACCTTCATATGGAAAGAGGGAGTTATCCCCTTCTAGTCCTTTCAAGAGACCGAGTTGGTATGAGATGGCATTGATGGATGCTCAAGAGCGGGAAGCTTCTAGGAGCACATTGAGGGAGAGGATACCTTCATCAAAGTTTTCAAACTTCCTGGCATTGATATGTAGCGTCATTGATTCTGAAACTTCCAGTATTTAGGGAGGAGTTGACCAGCAGGGTCGGAGGGATGCCAGTATGCAAGATGATGAGTGTGACATTGTTCCAGGATCGAAGGAAGAACTAGTTCTAGGTGGCTCTTTGGTAAATACCTTCCTCACTAAGAGGGAGTGTTGATTCTTGTGGTAGAATCATATAGGTATTTATGCACAGGTCTATGTGTCTAGATGTGTGGAAATCGTCCAAAGCATTCTACTCTTGAATTTACTTTAATTAAAGGAATTATTAAAGTAAATTTATTTTATTAATTAATTATGTAATTAGTTAATTAAGTTATTCAAGGAAAGCACTAACAATACTTAGCATGTAATCATGGCATGAAATGTTTGCATGCAATCTTCTCATGTAATCTAAATCTCAAGTGAGATTAGAAACAAATTGCAACTCATGATTATAAAAGCAAGGCTAGGTTGGAGGAAGAAACTTGATGCTTGAGATTCTTAAGAGTAGAGGATTTACTTTCGAGAGAGTTGGATCACGAAGGACTATGATTTAATATCTTGCGTAGGTGGAGAAGGAATTTCATTTATAGATCAGGTCAAGAAGAAGAGAGACTAGAGGCAGCACAAGTGGTTTTCAATCAAAGGAATCCACATGAGAGTGTTGTGTCATATGCGTTTTTCCATATAGGTTTTCATATAGGTTTCCATATAGGTTTTTACATGGGTTTTATTTGAGACAGTTGCATACATACATGGGTTTGTTGAATAAAAGTCATGTGCACCTAAAAAAACGTGCAATTATAGTCCATACATCAGATCAGACTTTGCCATATTTTTTTGCAGTTGTATTTCTCTCAATGGACCTTTATCCTTGTTACAGGAGCCCTGATTTTAGCATAATAAAATCATTCTCAACATAGGTTTTCCCTTCGGGGTTTTTCCAAGGGAATTTTACCCAAAAATATCGGTGTTTATGTGTGCTTGATTTAGTTTCCTTATTTACAATTTTGTTGCATGTTTAGTTGATTACTCAATTGTACCTTAATTCAAAAAGTGATTTATTTGGAATTAACAGTCGAGTGTTGAGTAGGAAAAATTTCAATAGCTTCTACATGTGAACTCCAAATTCAAGTGATTTTTGCACATTTGAAAACACTTTTGTGTTTAGTACAAAATTGAGGGCCTAGATATATGATCACAAATTCTTTACCCCAAAAATTGTTGTTCGATGCCTTAAACTACCTCTAGAAGGATTCAGACCCCAAATATCCAAACTGGGACTTGCCCATAAAATTATCCTTGCAAGTTTCCACCTAGAAAATACCAAGATAGATGACAAATTATATAATGATCCATTCTAGATCATACCTCCCCATTTAGGGATCCTTTTTTTTCCTGAAAGAATTTACTAAACGAGGTGAGGATATTTTTCATCTACCTTCTCCCTGTAGTACCATTTGTCATTTCCTGAAAGTTTCCCTTTCAACCCAACCTAGCATATTTCATGTTGCCCCTATCTAGTAGTTATAAACTTCTTCTACAAAATTTTATCTTTTTCCAACTCTGCTTGAGATTATGGTGCTAATTCCTCTATGGTAGGTAGGACCTACTCCTCAGTTTCTTAATCTAACATGGAAGGTTCAAGTTTTAGATTCTCCACATTCATTACTAGGTAAATGCTCATATATGGGGGTATATTGAGTCTATATGCATTATCACCCACCTTATCTAATACTTCAAAAGGACCATACTTTAGAGCCTTGATATTTTTACCAAGACCCGGTATCCTTTCTTTGTTCAAATGAAACAAAATTATATCTCCCACCTTGGATTTTTTTCTCAATTATGTGTTAATCATGTTAGGCCTTGTACTTTTCCCATGACTTCTTCAATGTCTCCTACACTAGAAAATGGATTTTCCTAATCTTTAAAAAAAAAAAATCTAATTTCAGTGCATATCTTATGATGCCTTCCCTCACTCCTCATTGTTGTATCCATATACAACAACCAAGCGCGAAGGCATAAAATACACAAATAAAGTTCAAAAGAGGACTTACCAACAGAAGTGTAGACTTCTCTATTATAAGAGTGTTGAATATAAATCAAATTTGTATCCTAGGTCTTTTGATGCTTTTGATTTTAACCCCTCAAAATCTGAACCAATGACTTATTGACTATTTTTTTCTTCCCCTATATTTGTGGATGGGAAGTTGTATATATCTTCAACTTGGTGTCCATTTTCTCCAAGAGTGCAGTTTAAAAGGCGTTGAAAAATCTGGCATCGTTATCTGAGATGATGATCCTCAATATCCCAAAGTGCATCCAGACCTATTCAAAGAACATGTTTGTTGCTTCTTGTCCTTTGAATGTCCTTTTACATAGCATAAGAATGCACATATTGTTAAACTTATCAACTACCACAAATAGATAGTCATGTCCCTTCTTGGTTGTTGGAAAATCACCCGCAAAATCCATTGAGATGTTATCCTAGGGTTTATCAGGTATAGGTAAGGGATGGTATAAAGTTTTATTTCTATTATTAGGCTTGATAGTACAATAAAACATGCATCCTCTAATAAAGTGAGCCACATATGCTTGCATTATGGACCAATACACATACTTCTTTAAGTTGGCAACTACCTTCCCAACATCAAAATGTTTTGCAACCTTGGAGGTGTTAGCCTCTCTAATAAGCCACAATATTTCATATTTAGGAACATATATATTGTCTAGCTTGTATAAAAACCCATTATGGATATGATAGTGAGCCTTACCATCACCTTATTCTACACAAATTGGCCCTNAAGATGATTTATTCTTCTCTATATGCAATGTTGAAGATACAAGGATCCTAGGCTTCTTTGTTCTAATAAAATGGCCATGGAAACCAAAATTTGTCCACAATGGGCTAGTTTCCATTTCATCTAATGGAATAATACATGTACTATCCCATCCACCATTGAAAAAGGGTTGGTTGAATAAATTCTAAAGATCAATATTGAAACTTGAGGCATTGTTTGATTGATCCAACTCTCTATTATGAATAGAGGTTGAATAAGTAGGTAAGGAAACAACAAATAAATATTGAACATGTACATAAATTGTTTGCCTTTCTAGGAAATTTTGAGTTTGTGGGAGAGCTTAAAATCTTCTCTAACATTGTGATATTGCTATATTTCAAAGCATCAAAGTCTATAGGAAACTTCTCTAGAGCCTAGAGCAAGGTCAAAATTAGGTCATATGTGGTTCTATCATATTCATTTGAAGTTCCACCATCTTCGATTTTTCCTTTATTGTCTTGTTGAAGCCACTTATTCAATAGGGGAAACCCACCACTTTATACAATGTTTTTCAAACAATCATGCCTTATTATAGAAAAAATCATAATTGCAAGGGAGGTACTTCTAGATGCCACATTATTTAGATTTATAGAATATTTATTAAGGTCTACTTGCATAAGAAAATACAATCGATCGACCTGGGCATGATTGAATAGACCCCCATCCTTATCAGAGAGGTTGTTTATTTCTATATGCTCCTTAGGAGTTTTTCTCTTTGAGGATGAATCGACACCTGTGTCACTCTAGTCTTTTTTTCTAGATACAAGATACTAAGTAAGCATGATCTGTAAACTACCATGGATATTCCATTGGAATAGTTCATCACAATAGATCTTACAATATTCTAAAATATTTTTATTATTTAGTTTATAACATTAGATCTCATATTTATTATTACTATCTTAGTGCTCAAATTTATGGAAATAACTAAAACCGAAATGAAAGAACAAGAAAATGAACACACCATCCACACAAATGGACACAAGATGTGACTTAGGATACCCAATATAGGATAAAATCCAGCTAGAAGATGAGGCCTATGATTTTCACTCTTTTTCTTAGTTAAGAAATGCAAGTACAAAGAAAGAGGGCATTCATTGGGGAGTTTCCATGGACATTGTTGCACAAATGGTGGCTACAAAATATTCTACCTCTTCTATTGTGATCTAATATCCCACTCATAGATTCTCTACTCAACTATGGAAAAAAATAATACCAAAAGAATGGAACTTCTTCTCTTCCTAGAGGCTCGGTTTTTAACATAGATTTATAGTTGTCTAGGGTTAGGGTTAGGTATTTTGCATGCATCAACCCTCAATCAGTGTTAGGGTTTTGGACCCTCTAGAATCTTCTTGAAAGTCCACACATGACTAGACCCACATGTCTGAGTAATGGGGCTAACACGACATCTTCTTGGTACCATGGTGGTCAACAAGGTAGGTCAAATTGTGGGAGGCATAACTTATGTTGATGCTTTTGGTAGCAACATACAGGTATTTATGCACATGTCTAAGTGTCTGGACATGTGGAAATCGTCCAAAGCCTTCTACTCTTGAATTTACTTTAATTAAAGGAATTATTAAACTAAATTTTTTTTATTAATTAATTATGTAATTAGTTAATTAAGTTATTTAAGGAAAGTTCTAAAAGTACTTACCATGTAATATTAGCATGCAATCTAAATATCAAGTGAGATTAGAAATAGAGTGTAACTCACAGTTATAAAAGCAAAGCTAGGGTGAAGGAGGAAGACACTTTATACTTGATATTCTTGAGAGTAGAGGATTTACTTTCGAGAGAGTTGGATCACGAAGGTCTGTGATTCATGATCTTGGATATGTGGAGAAGGACTTTCATCTATAGATCATGTCAAGTAGAAGAGAGAACATAGGAAATGCAGGTGGGTTTCAGTCAGAGGAAGCCACAAGAGAGTGTCGCATCATATGAGTTTTTTTGTACATGTTTTTTGTACGTGTACATGGGTTTCACTGTATACAATTGCATACATACATGGGTTTACTGAAGGAAAGTTGCGTACACCTCGAAAAGTGTACATTTCTGGTCCATACAGCAGATCAAACTTTGTCAGGTTTTTCTACAGTTGTATTTATCTCAATGGGCCATTATCTGTGTTACAAGAGCCCTAATTTTATCATAATAATATCATTCTCAACATTGGTTTTCCCTTCAGGATTTTTTTAGAGGTAGTTTACCCAAAAATATTGGTGTTTATGTGTGCTTGATTTTGTTTCCTTGTTAATGCTTCCGCTGCATGTTTATTTGATTACTCAGTTGTGCTTTAATTCAATAAGTGATTTATTTAGAATTAACATTCGGGTGTTGAGTAGAAAAAATTTTGACATGGTATCAGAGCATGTGCTCTAAACGGAAGCCAGATCTCAAATCCATAGCAGATACATAACCAATAAGAAAAAATCGAAGGATGGATTCCAGGGAAACAATCATAGTGAGGTAGGACTAAGTTTTTGCAAGATTACTGATGTGCATGTGGATCACAGAAAGAAAAATCACGTACATATGTGAGTTTCTTTGAGCAGGGCCACGTACATATGCAAGTTGCAGTGGTGATAGTCACGTACAAATCCATATAGGAAAGTACAAGGGAAGTTTCCAACGACAAGTTAGTTTCGTGGTAGCTTATCAGGCCTTAGAGATGGCAACAACACTGTTGAGAGTTGAAGATAGATTGGATGGAGAATCCAACTTCCTATCTTGGAAAATTAGGGTAACTTTGGCATTGAAGGAGTATGAATTTTGGGAGTTAGTGGATAAGGTAGTTACTCCACCGACAGATCTGATAGCTTTGGATGCTCACAACAAGGAGATCAAAGCAGAGAGGGTCGTCCTAGATTTTTTGAAGGATCATCTATTCCCTCACCTAACTAAGAAGAAGAAGACAAATAGATGTTTGTTGCCTTGCTAATTTTATTCCAAAGTAAGAACATGAATAAGAATATGGTCCTAAGGAATAAAATCATAACAGTGCATATGTCTAGATCTAATATGTTACCATCTCTCTCATGAGGATCACACGGGTGCGTGATAAGCTTGCATCCATAGGGGAGAAAACAGAGGACGCAGAGCTCGTGAATGCGGCATTGAATGGTATTCCCAAGTCATGTGAACCATTCGTAAAAGAAGTTTGCACTCGAGAAAATATCTTAGGTTGGAAGAGGATTTGGGATGATTGCATCCAGGAAGAGACTCGGGAGGAGTCTAAAGCAAGCGAGCATGGAGATGAAGAGGACAACCTGGCCCTTATCAATAATATAAGAAATGGAAAAAGAAAGGGTTCCAAGGGTAATAGTGAGGATTCAACCTTGCAACTAGGAAAGAAGGACTCCAGTAAAATAAAGTGCTTTGTGTGCCACAAGTTTGGGAATTATGCATCATAGTGTCTAGAGAAGAAGAGGCAAGGGAAGATGCATGTATCAACATCAGTAGAGACGCATCTAGTTGAGTTATCAACGAAGTTTGAGAATGGATTCTCAATGTTTTCATGCATCTCTACTAGCACAACTATGAGGAGTGCTTAGTACTTGGATAGTGAGGCTTCTCATCACATGACGGGGACACATGAGTTGTTCACTAGTTGGTCAGAGATGGGCTCAAGTTTACACATGGAGCTTGGCACTCATTCCAAGTGTGGTATATAGGGAGTTGGGACAGTGAGGTTCCAACTGGATTCAGGAGGATTTCTGGAGATGGAAAATGTGTTGTATGTACCAAAATTGAAGAAGAACTTGCTCTCAATTTCAGTTTTGAAGGACGGGGGTTTTTCCATTACTTTTTAGAGAGGGAAAGCACTCATATGTTTAGAGGTAGCTATCCTTGACACAGTAGTGAGCATTGGTGTTCAAGAGGGTAGGTTATAAAGGTTGCAGGGTCAACATGTAGGAGGATCCAAGGGGATCTTATATCGTGGATAGATTTTAGTGAAAGGCGACGAGGAGCAGAAGGCTCTGAAGGGTGAGAAACCTAAGGATGGGAAGATTTCACGGAATTCCAGTATGGGAAGTGAACCTTCATATGGGAAGAGGGATTTATCCCCTTCTGGTCCTGTCAAGAGACCGAGTTGGTATGAGATGGCATTGATGGATGCTCAAGAGAAGGAAGCGTCTAGAAGCACATTGAGGGAGAGGATACCTTCATCAAAGTTTTCAAACTTCGTGGCATTGATATGTAGTGTCATTGATTCTGAAACTTCCAGTATTTAGGGAGGAGCTAACCAGTAGGGTCGGAGGGATGCCAGTATGCAGGATGATGAGTGTGACATTGTTCCAGGATCGAAGGAAGAACTAGTTCTAGGTGGCTCTTTGGTAAATACCTTCCTCACTAAGAGGGAGTGTTGATTCTTGTGGTAGAATCATATAGGTATTTATGCACAGGTCTATGTGTCTAGATGTGTGGAAATCGTCCAAAGCATTCTACTCTTGAATTTACTTTAATTAAAGGAATTATTAAAGTAAATTTATTTTATTAATTAATTATGTAATTAGTTAATTAAGTTATTCAAGGAAAGCACTAACAATACTTAGCATGTAATCATGGCATGAAATGTTTGCATGCAATATTCTCATGTAATCTAAATCTCAAGTGAGATTAGAAACAAATTGTAACTCATCATTATAAAAGCAAGGCTAGGGTGAAGGAGGAAGAAACTTGATGCTTGAGATTCTTAAGAGTAGAGGATTTACTTTCGAGAGAGTTGGATCACGAAGGACTATGATTTAAGATCTTGCATAGGTGGGGAAGGAATTTCATTTATAGATCAGGTCAAGAAGAAGAGAGACTAGAGGTAGCATAGGTGGTTTTCAGTCAAAGGAATCCACATGAGAGTGTTGTGTCATATGGGTTTTTCCATATAGGTTTTCATATAGGTTTCCATATAGGTTTTTACATGGGTTTTATTTGAGACAGTTGCATACATACATGGGTTTGTTGAAGAAAAGTCATGTGCACCTAAAAAAACATGCAATTATAGTCCATACATCAGATCAGACTTTGCCATATTTTTTTGCAGTTGTATTTCTCTCAATGGACCTTTATCCCTATTACAGGAGCCTTGATTTTAGCATAATAAAATCATTCTCAACATAGGTTTTCCCTCCAGGGTTTTTCCAAGGGAATTTTACCCAAAAATATCGTTGTTTATGTGTGCTTGATTTAATTTCCTTATTTACAATTTTGTTGCATGCTTAGTTGATTACTCAATTGTACCTTAATTCAAAAAGTGATTTATTTGGAATTAACAGTCAAGTGTTGAGTAGGAAAATTTTCAATAGCTTCTACATGTGAACTCCAAATTCAGGTGATTTTTGCACATTTGAAAACACTTTTGTGTTTAGTACAAAATTGATGGCCTAGATATATGATCACAAATTCTTTACCCCAAAAATTTTCGTTCGATGCCTTAAACTACCTCTAGAAGGATTCAGACCCCAAATATTCAAACTAGGACTTGCCCATAAAATTATCCTTGCAAGTTACCACCTAGAAAATAC
This sequence comes from Picea glauca, assembly GCA_000966675.3. Taxonomy (NCBI): domain Eukaryota; kingdom Viridiplantae; phylum Streptophyta; class Pinopsida; order Pinales; family Pinaceae; genus Picea; species Picea glauca. The sequence goes on from JZKD02S1675214.1 coordinate 484,209, forward strand.
CAAGATAGATAACAAATTATATAATGATCCATTCTAGATCATACCTCCCCATTTAGGGATCCTTTTTGTTCCTGAAAGAATTTACTAAACGAGGTGAGGATATTTTTCGTCTACCTTCTCCCTGTAGTACCATTTGTCCTTTCCTGGAAGTTTCCCTTTCAACCCAACCTAGCATATTTCATGTTGCCCCTATCTAGTAGTTCTAAACTTCTTCTACAAAATTGTATCTTCTGCCAACTCTGCTTGAGATTATGGTGCTAATTCCTCTATGGTAGGTAGGACCTGCTCCTCAGTTTCTTAATCTAACATGGAAGGTTCAAGTTTTAGATTCTCCACATTCATTACTGGGTAAATGCTCATATATGGGGATATATTGAGTCTATATGCATTATCACCCACCTTCTCTAATACTTCAAAAGGACCATACTTTAGAGCCTTGATATTTTTACCAAGACCCTATATCCTTTCTTTGTTCAAATGAAACAAAATTATATCTCCCACCTTGAATTTTTTTCTCAATTATGTGTTAATCATGTTAGGCCTTGTACTTTTCTCATGACTTCTTCAATGTCTCCTACACTAGAAAATGGAT